>VWZD01011781.1:20487-46022 GCA_013396695.1 Sakesphorus luctuosus
GGAGGCCAGGCCGGGGGGGCGCCGGGAGGGGACGGCGGTGTGAGGGGTCGGGAAGAGTGGCGTGAGGGGACGGCGAGAAGGGAAGTGTGAGGGGACAGCAGGCGGTGTAAGGGGACGGCGGGCGCCGGGAAGGGACCGTGAGGGGACGATGGGCGCTCTGAGGGGACGGCGGACGGTGTGAGGGGACGGCGGGAAGATCAGCGGGCGCTGTGAGGGGATGGCGGGTGGAGGGGAGGGCAGTATGAGGGGATGGAGCCCGCGCTGCGCTCGGGGATGAGGGGACACCCCGCCACTGGGAGCCGGCGGAGCAGGCGCCCCGCGGAACGGAGGCGGCCGCCGGCCCCGCGCGCGGTGCTGCCGCAGCTCCTGCGGCTGGTTCTGCTCCGCCGTGTTCCTCTGGTGTTCCCACCTCCACCGTGCTCAGGCTGTAACTTAGCCCAGAATTAAAAAGTTTGTCCCGTTTCAGCTCACCTCAACGCAGCAATGATGGGAAGACGCTGGAACGGGCTACCCAGAAAGGAGGTGGAACCACCGTCCTGGAGGTGTCGGAGGTAAGACTGAACGTGGCCCCAGGGTGGTGTCAGGCCGGAGGTTGGACTCGGCTGATCTCAGAGGTGTTTTGCAGCTAATGATTCTGTGATAACCCAATGCAGCATCCTGAACACCACTAAATTTTACTGCAAAGCAGAACTGGAGGGGCTTTTAGAAACCTCAAAGTACTTTACATAGAAATAATACCTGGGTTTGTGCAGGGCAGCCCGGGCTCCAGCAGTCACAGACACACATCCCCCCACTTGTGCCAGACAAACAGACCCTGAGTGCAGGGATGGGCAATGCTCACTGTTAGCAAAACATCCCTCCTTAAACAGGGGATAAATAAATCATCATAATAACGTAAATCCATAATAAGCAGATTTCTTTTTTTCCCAGTGCTTATAAAGTTCCTCAGCTGCCTTAAATAATTCCACTAATTTCCATGGAATTGGACTGCTCTTAAGCAGTGGAGGATCAGCTCCAACACAGATCCATGGAAGCACAGGAACATAAAGGGTAAAGGGGCAGAGTTCCATGCGAGGTGATGCTCTGCAGGACGTTTGTCACAGACCTGTGTTCTCTGGTCCTGTTACTGCTGGACTCCTTCATTAACTTCTGCCTAGTGCACACCTTGCTGCTCTTGCTAATTGTACAATCACAGATGCTCTCACTACACAACAGCAATCTCTGTTTAAAAAACATTGCCTCTGAAAGGAACGCTTCTTAAGGGCCTACATTATTATTCAAATTGATGCCGAGGTTGATGTAAAGAAGGAAGCGTGTTCAACAGCACTTCACTGATCTTTCTACAGCAACTTGTATCAGCCTCATTATGCTGTTTATACACACACAGTGCGATGCCGTCCCATTGGTATTACACTACTAATTGGAATTACTACTTTCAGAAAGAAAAAGTCAGTTTTAAAGGCCAAAGGGAAACCTGGTTTTAATGGGTACCTCAGCATTCCTTTCTTTACTGAGGTCTGTTGGATTTATAATTACAAATCCATTCTAACCCGACCAAGCATTTATCAATGTATTTAATCAATACAATACTTTTACATCGCTCTTTTGCTGTCAGGTTTCACAAATGAATACTGTCTTAACATAATGAGAATAGACTGCCTCTGGCATAAGCCCATCTGAAATGAATTCTAGGAAGGTTCCAGCCAAGGCTGAGGTGGCCACCTGCTTCATTCTACAGCCACCCCAGTGTTTCCCTACATAGTTGTGAAATTACAGGTTTGTGACATGTGCTGATCTGGGGGCTTCTTCTAGAGTTTGACTGAAATGCAACTATGGGACCTTTGCTTTGTAATAAACAGAAAACACAAATTTTGCAGGTATTTGAAGAGAGGAGCCCAGAAAGTAGGAACAAGTAGAAAACCTTGTGGCAGCTATGATTATGAGTCTTTGTAGGTCAAAGATTCACTTCTTTCCTTCCATTCTTTTTCTCTGGTGCAGCAATAGGTAAGCCAAGAATGTCAGCAGCAAATGTCTCTGCTGTGATTTCTGCTGGAATTTCTTCTTCAATCAAAGCTGCTGCACCTGGAGAGCAGTAACAACAACACAAAACACACAGTAGCAATGTAAAAATGGCTTTCCAGGTCAGTAAAATTTACAAGTGAAGTAATCATGAAAAAGTGATGGTTTCCTCTCATAACACCTCATGTGTTTATATCAGGGATTGAACCTGTTGAATTTCCAAATCTCACCTTGCAGAAGGTCCTTGCCTGAGCAGGGTCATGGGACAACTTTTACATTCCAGCAATTTGATGTGATTTTAGGACTTCAAGGAATCCAGGGATTTCAAAGCTGCTTTGCAGCACCAGGCAGTGCCTTTGGGAGCTGCACCATTGCTGTGTGTGGCCCATGCCAATGACCCTGAACAGATGCTGTTCCAAACTGGTGGGGACTGGGACACAAATCGTATGAAAATGCAGTTCCAATTACAATGGGAAATTAAATACAGCCACTTGGCTGAAATCAGTGGTGTAATTTACTGTTCCAAACTGGTGTAGACTGGGACACAAATTGCAGACAAATGTGGTGGTTACCAACAGCTCTGTTACAATGGGCACTGCTGCCTGGGTGAAACCAGCCCTGGGATTTCCCTCTGTGTTTCTAATTTCAGTTCCAGCCAGCAGATAAACAGCAGTGTAATCTTGTCAGGCCCCAGTTATAGTTCATTGTCCATTTATTTTTAGATACACCCGTGTGATTGCTGTGTGGATGAAGGACAGTCTGTAGCTCTGTGACTATTTTTGCTATCCTGTCTGAGCAGTTCTGACAGCTCTTGGCCTAACAGGGTAAATGGGTTTGAAATTTAAATTGTTCCATTTGGGAATTGAAGCAATTCTGTGCTGTGTGGAATGCTAATCCTGTACCTGAGGGATCGTAGGGGTCCAGTTCAGATCCTCCCATCCCAGGTCGCCTGCCCAGCAGGGTGGTCAGACACTGGGCCAGCTCGTCGTCGCTCATCTGCTCCCCTGCACACAACAGAGCAAGGCCAGTCTGTGGGTTGGGGGGTCAAGAGCACAAAAACTAGGAAGGAACTCAAACAAGAACAGTGCACAAACCAAACAGGGCAGTTCAAAAGGGATTTGGCTTCTCTGAGACAGACACACAGATGCAATCCCAACACAGGAAAATGTTTGTAAGGAAAATTGTTCTTCCCTATTGCATTTTAGGAAAAAATGTTATTCAGAGGGAGGAATTGTGATGCAGACAGCTGTTGTAGGCTGCACTGCACTTGCAGGGGCTTGAGCTTCTATTCCTACTGGAAGATTCCTGGCACAGACCACAGTCTATGTAGCCATTTTCACGCAGAGGAGGAAGAGGAAGGTGGAGAAGTCTTCATTTGGTGTCTTGGAATAACGTGGACACAGCACTTGTTCCCAGTTAGCAGTTGGCTCATGCCCTGAAGCATGAGGTTATAGATCTGTTATGAAACTGTTCTATCTGATGTATCTATTTAGGGATGTTCACACCATCCATATAAATAACTAACCTTTCTCACTCTGGCTGAATCCTTGGTTTCCAAGGATCTTTGTGTCAAGAAGTCTTGCCAGGTGATGTACTAAGTCAACCAACATTTCCCATTACCTGTTTTAATGCTCAGCTGCACTTTTACACCAGGAGTAGGACAATAAAAGTTTGTTATTTACCACTCTAATGGCACTGGCCACAAGCCAGCTTAACTAAACCATCCCATCTTTTCAGTCTTTCACACAGATTCAGCCTAGGACTGACCAACTTCATCTCTCCTTTCTTGTCCCCTTTTTATCAGTTTTATACTGCCTTTCCAGAGCCTGCATGACTGGAAGAGAGTACAACAATTCAGATAAGGGCATTCTGGAAGAAGGATGCATTTTACCAAGATTCATACTCATCATTTGACAGCCAAGATACCTCAGGCCAGCAGACATCTCCAGAGCAGTAAAAAAGTGTAGCTGAGACAACAGATGTGATTATTCAATTTAAAATCTTAAGACAGGTGGCTCCCCACGCCCGCCCCGGTTACCAGCCTATAGTTCCAGATTCATCTTTTGCTGCAGTGAATAAGTCCTAAAATTGCAGGCAGAACTAGCAAGCATAAAACTAATATTAGAAAAGAAATAACTCACCTCTGCACTGAAGCAGAGACAGTAAATCTCCTCTGTCAATAACTTTGTCTCCCTTGTTATCATAACCAAGAACCTGAAACGCCCGTTGTAGGCTTTTCATTGACAAGCCAAGCGCAGGTCGGTGATTTATATAAAGTTTGATAAAATCCTCCAAATTGATTCCTGTCACTTGTTCTCCAGCATCCACAGACTTGCTGAATTTCACTTCATTTATCATGTCTTCAATCTAAGGATTAAAACAAGACAGATTGTTACACATTTTGTGAAGAGCATGGGGCCAGTTTCTGACCTAGGTGCCAATGTACCATAACCACGCACATACTGGTACCACAGGTGCTGTGACCGCATCCCAGCAGGAAGCTGCACTCAGCAGCTGAGGATGGACACGGCCAACAGCTACAGACTTGCTGACATGATGACATTAGGCAAAGATGGGAGTTGCACATATGCTGTCATATTGGGTTTCCTCTCCTGACAGGCACTTGGTGACTCTGCAGCTGTTACCGGTACCTTCACCACAGCTGTGTCTGCGCTGGGGACAGCGGGAAGGCAAACCACAAACCAGTAAACACCACCCCTGCTGCGGAAGCACATGCATGAGAGTCCCCACATACCCAGGCTGCACACCCTGGACTGGCATAAACAGTCTTCCTCCTCTCTGACACGTGTGTGGTATGGTTTTGCTGCCACAGAAGTCAAATCCAAAACATGCTCAGTGGGGCTGGCCCCCTGCACTCTCCCCTGGGACAAACAGGCAAGCACTGGCCATGCTGGGTGCTAGTGCTTTTCCTGAAGTCTGGTGCTGCAAGTTAGCCCAGCTGGCAGCTGTGCAGATGTGTGTCCAAAAGGCAGAATCTGCTCCATGCTGTCATTGTCCTCGCAGCCCCTTTGGAGGTACATGGGCAGCAGAGAAATGCCCAGAGAATTCGCTGTGCCAACATGTACCAAGCCTGCTGCTCCCCGGGAAGTGAGGCTGATGCAAGATCTCCCCAGGGAGGACTTTGCATTCAGCCTTGGGCCTTTGTCCTTGTGTCACAAGTTTTTCCACTGAATGAAGCCTGGGGAAGAGGGAAATCTCAGCCTTATATTTTTCCCGTAGTGAATGTCACGCTAAGCAAGAACAGTCATTTTCACTCAGCTCTGGCTGAACCTGGATTAGGTTTTATATCAACTCCACTGAATTACAAAAGAAAAACACCAGTTCCCAAAAGCTCTGCTGGTCAGCCCAAGCTGCCTTTTCTCTTTTCCTTCATTAAAACGCTCTAGAGAGATGAACTTTCTGGATTTTATTACTGTCCTGCCTGCCTCGAGTCGCAGATTGGTAGGTTGCCTGGTTTCACAACAGCTTAGCACCTCTGTTTCCATGCTTGAAATGCTGTCTGTATTTTAATTTAGGGTGGAAAGTCGGGAGGGGTTATCAGTTTTTCTTTCAGAGACATGTCCCAGGGAAATATATTCTCTCTGTCCCCGAGAGGCAAAAATGTAATAACCTAAAGAAAAAGATCTAACACATTGTGAAGGGATAACACCACAGCTTGGCACCAGGGCAAAGTGGCCCTGGCTCAGACAAGCATTTGCTGGTTGTGGGGGCTCCAAAGCTCATCTGTTGGATGGTGGCTGTGGCAAAGGTCCTGCCTCCCATCTGCTGGCTCTCCTGGCAGAGCATCCCTGGGCAGATGGGCTGGCACTGACTCACAGCACCACCTCAGCAGCCTGTGGGTTCCTGTGCCACGGCAGAGATGAGGAACCTCCCCCGCGGAAAGACAAGGGAGCTCAGTGATGCACCACTTCCCTCGGGAGAGCCCTCCTGCTGTGACGGGCTGTGGCTGGTGCGAGGAGGCCGTTATTTAAATCTCCTTGCATCAGAATCAGTCATTTTTTTTGTTCGTGCTTTAATTACTCTTCTGTCAGGTTACACATTACAAATGAGGTTTGTATACAATACAAACTGCCTTGGAGAAACAGCCACAAAAGGGGAAGAAGCAGCACCCTTATTAAATCAGTTGTCTCTGCCTGCTGTTAAATTTGAAGCTAAAAAGCTCTTGAGAAATATTTGATAGGAAGCTCTGCTGTTGGAACCTGAAAGGCAACCTCAGAGAGAGCTTCTGCAGAGTTTATCAGTTTATGAATGAGCTTTACATTCCATGGCAATAAACTCTGCTGTCTCCATCTAAAATCATTTTCATCAGTCCCAGGCAGGACAAGAAAGGGAGGCTCTATCAATGTCCAAATGAATGCATTGAGTTGGATATTCTCACCCACACTGGTAACTCATAGGACATTCTGGTTCAGTCTCCATCCAACCTGGAGGGACCTGATCACATCCTCCCAACCACATGCTGCTCAGACACTAGTAAAAGTCACAGAGAGACCAAAGCATCTTACCCATGGACTTTGGAAAGCTGGAGGCTACTGCTCTTGGAGCCAAAGGAAGATTCACTCCTCTACTTTCACCTGAAGAAACACACCTCTGCAGTGCTGGCAGAACCCCCAACCTCTGGGAGACCCTGAGGCTGTCTTGTTGAACACTTTCTGAACCATCAGGCTCCAGGTTTGCTCAGCTCCTGTAGTTGCCCACCTTGCTAGTCAGGAATCATTACTTTTTGAGGAATTTGACCTCAAAAAACTATTGATGCAAACCAACAACTATTGATGCAACCCAGAGCAATCCAGCATGGCAATAGTCAGAACCTGGCCCTTGGGACACTTGGTAAATGCAATCAGTCTTGTTCTTTTTTCTTTTAATTACAGCAGTAAAAACCAACCTCTTTCTCTGATGGATAAAATCCTATTGCTCTCATTACAGATGGAATTTCCTCCAAGGGAATGTGTGTTGACACCTGTCTGTTCTCCGGCATTTCGACACCTTGGCTGCACAGCTGTGCATAGTAAAAATAATCTTCCAGCTCCTGCCAGGGATTCAAACAAACACTGTAAACTTCAGTTACCAACAGGCATGGAAGATAAGGCTCCTCTTAGTGTTTACTAAAAGGCATATCAATGAGATTGCTGTGAAAGGTGAGCTGGACAAAAAACAAAGGAATGTCAGGCCTGTATAAATGAATCTTAAACGCCAACTAGATGTGGCCAGACAGTGTTCATGGTGAGCATAATTACCCTGAAGAATTCGCCTTCTCTGCCACCATCCAGGAGGTTGTAGAATGGGATCATGTCCTCCCCACCCAGGAAAGCAGCAGCATCCAAGGCACTGGATGAAAAGAAAGAAAAGAAGGTACAGGAAGGGTTCATGTGAGGAGAGCTTTCACAGTTCCCTTTCTAGTCATTGTTCACAGACACTTTCAATAAATAAAATCCCCATGCCTCAGAATTCAGGGTAGAAAAGCACTGCCTTGAGCCATGTGCTATTTTATCATCAGCTGCACTTCTACAGCATATTTCATACCCAGGTTTTACATACAATAGCACAGTGTGGGAATTAATTATTACTGAATGGTCCTCTTGTTTAGTGGAATGAGTACAGGGCTGTGAGCCAGGAGCTTTTCCATGGACTCGAACTTGGTGTCTGGCATTTAGCTTTTCTGCTTCCTTATAGAGACATTGAGGGAGATGAATTAGCCAGATCAGCATTTTGAACATGCAGAGAAGGCTGGGGCTTGGTGCTTGCAATAAACCACACAAACCCAAGCTCCCTGTTCCTTGATCTAACACGTTTTTCCCCAATAACTCAGTGCAGTCCATTACTCCCCTTCCTGAGCTGTGGCGGTGACGCTGTCGCAGGTGCAGTCGGCACCAAACTGAAAGCGCCTCAGTGGCCACCTCTTTGTTTCAATTTCATAGGCAGTTGGAGCCAAAAGGATCCGCTTGGCTCGTGCAGATGTAAAAAGAAACCAAGGCTGGAAGTGCAGCCATGGCGTGGCACTGCCACACAATGCCCCACGCCTGGCAGCAAGGCTGCAGCTCTCACACACACCTCGGCACTGCTGCGTCACTGGGGGGTTTTTGCAAGCTTCATGCTTTTTTCATAATTAAGTTATCTGGGTATTAAACACAGTGGAGATGCACAAGATGCCAGAAGCAGCAATAAAATGATAATTAGCTCATCAAGAACTTCACTCCAAAAACAAATTACATAGAAATTCAATGTTGCCTGGACCCTGGCCAACCATTATAAAGAAGGATCATTTATATTCTATTGCCTTCCTTAAAATGTCGCTTATTCTGACCCCCGACTGCTTAAGCCACACAAAGTGGAAAAGAAAATAAATAAACCCATTGCTTTCCCATCCAGGTTTCCTTTGTTCTGGCATATGAAGGTGAGCTGGCTCAGCACCCTTTGGGCTTTTCTCAGAGTGAGTGGTACCTGCAAGAAGTGTTTGACCAGGACCAGCACATGTCTAAACCACAAAGTCTTTGTTATAGGAAGGTGAAGGATTCACAGGTGCACACCAAAATGCAGACACAGGAGAGAGAGATAAAAGCCAGCTCCCATGGGCTTGATTTTACCAGAAACTGGGATATGTGCTCTGTGTCAGCAGGGTGATGTGCAGGATTTAAAAAACCTAACCAGCACAGACTGACAGACCATGCCACACTATCCCAGCTCTGCCAGGGACTAAACTTCTTTCCAGTCCCTGAACTGTGAAGTCACTCCATGCTGGCCTGAAGTTTTGTGGTCATTCTCAGCTCCCTTTGTATGTACATGTGTATCCACTGGGCACTGGCAGCCACTCTCACAAAGGGAAACCCTCTGCCCTGCACGGGTATTGCAACGAGCAGCTTTGGTCCTTGACATGCAGAGAAACCAAAATATATGCCCTGCCTTTGCTGCCACGTGGAAGCACACGACTGGCACTGCTGCTGAGGGAGCTGGCAGAGGGAAACCTGCGGAGAGCAGTGGAAGAAACCTGGCAGGGTTCATTGGGGATGCCCCAGGCCAGAGCCCAGGGATTCTCATTTGTTAAAGCTGCCTTCACTCTTCCAGCCACCCCATTTACTGCAGCCCATTAATTCATGTAAGCAAAGCTTTATGGGATTAAGGTGGCTTGTCCTAAATCCAGTCTTCAAATGCAGGGGGATTTCCTAGCAAATGCCTATCCCGTTTGGAGAGCAGACACTTCTGTATCAGCAGTGCCAGTGCCACTCCTCTGGTCCTGGCCCAATCCTGGCAATCTCCCATCACACTGGCCAGGCCCTCACAAGGACTACAGACACCTCTATCCGACTTCTTACCATCTGAGTACCATTTTCCAGACTAGAATATTTTATAGGTGCTATGGCCACCCCCAGCAAGGTTTGCTGGCTTAAATCCCCACTATGATTGTATAGATACATCACATAGAGCGGAACAAAACCTCCCAAAAATGTGTCCCTCCTGTTTCAGCTGCCACCCCACACAGCTGCTTGGGGCCCAGCAGGTCATTACAGTCTAGGCTGACCCCACTGCCATCTCACCATCCCCACCATGCTGAACTGTTAATAAGCTATTAATGAACCCAGTGTCAGGCCAGCTGTCTGGCAGCCCACAGGATGGAGCAGGTATGCTGCCAGCCTTCCCTCATGCTCCTCTCAGTGAGTGGTGGGTCTCCTGCCTCATGAGTCCTGGGACCTGTCCTCCGTCTCACAATCCTCCTTACCACCTGCAGTTTGTTGGCCTGGTCATGGCCACAGTGCTGTGGAAGGAGAGAGAACCTGCAGGACTTTATCACCTGCTCCCAAAGCACCTGTGCTCAAGAGAACCCTGCAAAGAAGCCCTCTCCATGACCACCCTGCCTGCTTTAACTCCTCTGGACACAAGCAGACACCTGGGGCAAAAATGGGACAAAAGGCCCATTCTCAGTGTAAATGCTGAGGGGCATTTGCCTCAGCTGTGCTGACCAAGCAGCTGTGGAAAGCAGTAACAGGACCCCTGTCTCCTTCCTGCCACACTCACGTTAGGTTGACCTTCCATTTCATAACAGTGCAGTCGTTCCCTCCTGCTGTAAAGACATAATGTCCATTGTAGGAGCTGGCGAGGTCAGAGGCACCATCTGGGTGGCAAATGAAGGCTGAGGACTTGTGGGGGTTGCCGTCGACAGGCAAAATCTGCAAGCCCACCTGTGAGGAAAGAGAATCTGGGAGGGCTGGGGGTCCCACAGGAGGGCTGGGGCACTGCACACTGTGGCAGTGCTGCCTCCTCCTCCCAGGAGCTTGCTCAGCTCCCAGGCAGGACCAGCCTGCACATGATTTCATCTCCAGTGAAATTCCTGAAGGACCACCAGCCCTGCAAATGGGAGCTCTTGTGCAGCTGGGGCAGGAGGGGCTCCATACCTTGTCCTTTGTAATGTATACCAGGTAGTGCTGCTGGGGGTCTGCAGGGCTTGTTGTTGGGAGGATTTGTATCTTCTCCAACGGGGAGCCATAGGTTGGTCCCAAAAGGGTCTTTCTAAAGGCAAACAACATATTTATCTACTCTATGGCTCACAAAACATTTTGCCTCTCTGAACAGTTGCTGTGTAGGAGAATGGGTAGACATGGGAGGTGTGAGGGGTGCGAAGGCTTTGCACTATCAGCTGAGACAACAGGACAGGACAGAGCCCCTGGCTGGAATGGACCACACTGGGGCTCAGAAATAAATTCAGTGCTCAGGGATTATTGTGCTTTCCTCATCTGGACTTCTGTCTCTTTATCTAATGTTGAACTGCTGCGTCTCAAGTCCAACCTGCTGAGCAGACAAGGATCCACCCGCAGCCACAACCTTACTGGGTGACATGCTGGTGAACAGTAGAGTGGACACAAATAGACCTGGGGGCCCGAGAGTCATCCCAAGGTCTACATCACGCATGGACAAACTAATGGGTGGGTGTAGGGAGTTGGAGAACAGAGTCAGGATGGGGCTCCCAGGCAGTTGTAGGCCTGAATCAATCCTCTACCTGCACGTTTTGGTTGTTGCATTGAGGAGCTTCATTTTGTAGCAGTTGTTGGCAGTGAGGATAAAGGACTCGGTGCTGAGCGGTGGGTACCAGGCCAGGCACAGGGGCACCGCACTCTGCTCCACCTGGTCCCTGTGAGTGACCACCAAGTGGTCCTTGATGCTGCTGCTCAGGTCATATTCAACCTGGAGGGAAGACAAGAAAACACAGGAACTTCCCTGTGGCCTGCCAGCACCCTGGACCTGGTGGATTAACTGAATCCAGCATCTCTTGGAGAAGCCCCAGTAGCAGAACCTCAGCCCTGAGACCAGGCTGAGAAACGACCTCCAGCAGTGGAGTTGGTGGAGTGAGGGTTGGGAGCCACACAACCAATCATGGAGTCTCTCTGGATGTCTTTGTCCAGCCCCCCCAAGTTAACCACAAATCTTCACTGCCCCTCAGACATTCCCATGCACCCACCAGCTGCCGGTCCTCCCCAAGGCTCAGGAGCCTGGGCTTGTTGCTGTCTGGCTGCACCCCAAAGAGGATGCTCCGGATGGGTTTGTAGTGGGAGTCCAGCCCTGCCAGGTGTTCCCAGCATCTGCACCCGTTCTGCAGGACTCTCTTGTAAACAATCACTGAGTATTTCTCATCCTGCAAAGGCAGCACAAAGGTCAAGAAGCCACAATCCCCACACACATCCCCTGGCTGGCAGTGCTGGCTTGTTGTGTCCCCTCCAGGCTTAGCTTGGCCCTTTTGGAGTCCCACGAGGAGGTTTAGAGTCACAGGCAGGATAAAACACTGGGCCAGACAGATTTGGACAGCTGTTCCCAAGGGCAGCACCACGGCAGTTCTCAGCATGGCTGCAGTATCCGAGCTGCTCCCTGCCATGCTCACACAGAGGGGCAGTAAATCGAGTTCTGTGACTCCCCAGAAATCCCAAGGAAGATGCTTCCCACTGCTGTGTCCTGCCATATGTGCAGGAAAGGAGAATCTTTTCTTGGAGCACATCATCATCACCATTTGTTACAACCTCTGTTCTGAACTGCTTCAACGCTGCCTCAACTCGAGACATGGGGTGGAGGGAGCAGCCCCCACCCCAGAGCACCAGCCAGGAGGAAACCCTGTCCAGCCCTTCCTACGGATGGATGCAGAGCTAAGACTTGTCACTAGAGTTAGTGATGGTACGCTGCCAGCAGCGGCTCTGCGGAGCAGCTGGGACTGGTGACGTTTTTACAGAGTGACTCTTAGAGCCAGGAAAAGCATTTCAGAGTCACGAAGCCCCGGGGGAGGAACAGCCCTCCGTGCCTCGCAGGATGGCCGGCAGTTCCCAGTCCCTCCCAAAGCCGCACAGGGAGCAGCGCTTGTAAATCACCGAGCGGAAAAAACAAGCTTACAGCTGTTGCGAGGTACTCGGAATCGTGAGAGAAGCTAATGTGAGTCACGGGACCCTGCGAGAACTGGAACTCCTTGCAGCTGGACTGAAGGGAAATTGCATCGAGGATGTAAACGCTTCCATCAGTAAAACCAGCGGCCAGAAAATGACCTGGAAAACACGCCAGAAAACTCAGGGCAGCGCCGTTCCTCCTGGGAAGCCCAGCGCTTGGCACACGGGGAGGGCACGGGCCGGGATACCTTCAGGGTCATAGGACAAGCACTGGATGCCGGCCCCAGGGAATATCCTGCTGGCGAGGTACTTGGTGTGCCGGTAATCCCACACCTTCAGCAGCCCACAGTGACTCCCCACAGCCACCAGCGTCTGCTGCGGGTGACAGGCGATGGCACTCACGGCTTTCTTCGCCTCTTCCAGGACTTTTTCAAAGTCTGTGCTGTCTGTTGCAACATGGAACACGGTTGCATCAGAGGTTGAAAGGATAAAGTTCCTGTTTAGTGCGAGAGAAACAGAATTTGATGAATCAGACTCGCTGGCTCATGTCCCTCCAAGCTATGTTACACATCAGTCTCCTTTTTGCAACTTCGCTGGAGGGTCACTTGTATTTTGTGATATGCAATATGCAAACGGTCCTTGACCTGGAAGGCAGGTGGCACTTTGTATTCATGACCTGGGAAATCGCCACAGGAAGATGCTGGAGCCAGTTCCATTTTCTACTTGGCTGGGCAAGCCAGATGAATGACATCTGGGGAGCTTTTGCTGTTTGCAAGTTGCTGGTGTGTGAGACAGACAAATGAGCAATTGAAGATACTCTGAATAGTCTTTTCACGTCTCCACACCACCATTGTCAGTGGCTCCACGGTGACAAGGTCAGAGAACAGTGTTGGTGCCGCGCCGCAGACGGGGTGGGTCCTGTCTGCTCACTGAGCACAGCAGAGAGGGGCTCACTGTGACTGGCATGTGTGAGCAGACAGCTGGATAATTATGCACAAATATGTGTAGTTTCAGCCTGGCTGAGGTCTGAGGGGCTGGGCCCAGCTAAAGGAACAAGAAAGGACTGCACAGAAAGCCCAGACTGGTTTGGGTAATAAAGGGACCTTAAAGCTCATTCTGTTCCAACCACCCTGCCATGGGCAAGGACACCTTCCACTTGACCAGGTTGCTCCAAGCTCTGTCCAACCTGGCCTTGGACACTTTGAGAGATAGGGCATCCACAGCTTCTCTGGACAACCTGTGCCAGAGCCTTGCCACCCTCACAGTGAGGAATTTCTTCCTTATATCCCACCTAACCCTGCTCTCTGTCAATACCAAGCCTCGTTGTCTTATCACTCCATACCCTTGTCCAAAGTCCCTCTCCAGCTCTCTTGAAGCCCATGAGGTACTAGAAGGTGCTATGAGATGTCCTTGGAGTCTTCTCCAGGCTGGATCTTGGAGTGGCACAAACTTGGCTGCACAAGTGCGGAAACGCAGCCTCTTTGCCAGCTGGCCCATGACAGCCACCAGTTCCTGCACATCTGCCCCAGGCACTGATGGACTCTGTGCCTCTCCTGTGCCTTAGCTGGGCTCTCCAGCCATTCCTGGCCCCACCAGCCTGCTGAGACGAGCAGGCTCGAGGCTTCCCCTTTGATTTTCTGCCTTTTGTGCTGCCCAGAGCAGCTGCAAGTGGCAGGAGCTGCAGCAGCGACCCAGGAGGAGGGATGAGACCAAACCATTCCCCAGGGCACTGCTCCAGGCTGGAGAGGAATCTGTCCCACATGGCTCTTTGGAAAACACGTGTGGCTAAGAACAGACGTTGCCAGGAGAGCCTTAACAGGAGTGACAGACACATGGTTTGCAGGCTGGATGGAGCCACACAACAGCTTCATCTGGCCTGCAGACTCCTCATAAATCCTCAGGCACAGCTACATCACACGGAGGGACACAGAGGGGCTGGTGACCAGGCTGGGGCTGTCCCAGGCTCCTGAGTTGAGGTGGTGCAGCCCAGAGTTGGTGCCACTGCCCTGATTTGCTTGCCAAGCCATGATAAAATCCAACTGGATATAGCCATCCATGGGAGGGGTTTAAGGAGGGGATTAAGGGGCCCAGTGAGCGCTGGAGGCTCGGCATTAGCACTGCCTGGTGTGCCGGGTACGTGACAGAGAAGCTGATCATCACCCTGCCTGCACTGATGCCGTGTCTATGCCAAGACATCACATCAAGGTCAGAACTTAGGATGTGCTGGAGCCCACCTGGAGTTTGGCAGCTGCTGGGAGGTGCCTGGGGTCCACAGGCAGAGAAGGGATGCTTCTTTCCGGCAGGCAGGTGGGACAAATACCCCAAATGAAAAAGAGAAGGGAAGTAAAGGGACACATTCCCTTCCTGTCCTGCCTCCCTGTCCCTATCCTGCCCAGAAGCCTGGGCACAGGGTTGAAACCTGCTCCAGACCAAGCAGATCATCACAGGGCAGCTTTCACTGGCCTCCTCCCCAGCTTGCAGCTGCAGGGCAAACACAGGAGAAAACCTGTGTTTGTAAAGAGACACTCACCTGGCAAGGAAGGGCCGGCTTCTGTCTGGGAAGGCATCAGGAGGATTCCGAAGGGGTGTGGAGAAGGAGAGGGAGCGAATGGGACCCACGTTGCTGGGGCTGTAGAGGCCGAGGAGCAGCAGCTCTCCGTCGTAGAACTTAACGTGCCCTTTCACATCACCTGTTACAATGCAGCTGCAGGGAGGGAAAGTTCTTGGGACTAACAACTCCCAAGTATTTCTTGGATAGCATCCTTAGGCAGAAGGAAATCCCTTCCCCATTCTTGGCACGAGCACACGAGGGGAACCCTGCACAGAGGTGCGGGGGAAAGCTCAGGGCTGTGCAGAAACCAGTGGCTCTGCTGTGACCCTGCCGTGCCCCTGCCATGTCCCCAGAGCTGTGGCCCTGCCGTGTCCCTGCCCTGTCTCCCAGAGCTGTCGCAGCGTTTGGTGGCTGTCTGCTCCCTCTGCCGGTGACGGCCAGGAGGCTGAGCCAGTGTCTGAGCCACCCCAGCAGAGCTGGCATCACATCACCACGAGTTTTCAACCTTATTTTGCCCCCCAGCCAAATCCATTGCTGGAAAATTGCTCATAGACCAGCAGCACTTTCCTCCAGAGTTTTCCTGGTCCTTGCACGCTGCCAAGTGACTTCAAACTCCTGCACTTGGCTGCAGTTCATCAACATTATCTCTGCCATTGCTGTGGCTGGGAAACCCAAGGACTGTCCCCACAGCTACAGGAAACAGCCTCCCCCTTACCTGTCCAACACCTGGAGCACGGTGAGACTGTCCTTCTGCATCGACACCATTTTGCTAGCTGTCATTCCAAGGGGCTTGGGCTGCTGTTCTTCAGGGGCAATTTGGGGATCCACAGCATCCCACACCACCAGCTTCCCCGCCGAGGTGCCCGTCAGGGCTTGGGAGTTGTTGAAGTGGAAAACCGACTGGCTGAACTTCCCCACCACACTCTTGAAGGTCTGCGGAGACAGCAGCGAGGCCACGTGTTCATCCTGAGCACCAGCTCTGCCCTCCCCAAACAGAGATGTTCCTGCTGGGTCCTTGTGGGACATTCCCCCCCTGTCCCATGGCAGCACTGTCACAGACAGGAGCCCCAGGAGAAGGTGCAGGGGGACATCTTGGCCTCAGCTCAGGCAACTCTGGCTTGTCCCTTCAGGAGACCGAGGGGGACAGGCTGGGGACACGGCCACTGGTATTGGTCAAGGGGATGGGAAGGGACAGAGCTGCTGCCAGGAGGAAAGCCAAGAGGGTGACTGACAGGCTGTGGTTCCCCTGTGCTCACCTGGTTGCTCAGGAGTGGTGTTCCGTACTGCAAACCAGCATCACCCTGGGGAAAGCAGGGAAAACATCCAGGACAAGGATTTTGGGACTGTGGTCTGCAGTGCCAGCATGCCCCCTCTCCATCAGCTGGGCACTGGCACCATGCTGTGGGGACCAAAGCAGGCTCCTCTGGCAGAAAGGCTCTCTAAGACCTTCCAGAGAGCACAAAACACCCTCCACCTGCTCCTGTTCCAAAAGCTGCAACTGGCACAAGGTACATGAAGGGCCCATGGGAAAGCAGGGACATTCCTGCCACAGCTGGGAATGACCCAGCGTGGGGATAGAGGGAGGGCTGCACTCTGCCAAGACCTTGGAGTCCAGAGAGGGCAGGGGGTGAGGGCAGGGGCAGATCTGCAAAGCAAAGTGTGACCCCAGCCATGGGCAGACACGTGGCCCCACAGCCCACACCTCCTGGCCAGTTTGTTCCCCCCCTGCCACCTCCTTCCTGGCACCAGAAATATGACTGCTCATGTCCCTACTTACCCACAGGTAAAATATCACCTGGGTTTTGCTGTTGCTGACAAACTCATGGGGATCTTGAGGGTTAAAAATGACATAATCCTGAGATTCAAAAGTGAGAATTGCATTAGCACCAAGCTGGGCAACGTTTTCTGCTTATTATTCCATGCAAAACATCTGCTTTTATCCAAAACCCACTCCACCACCTGCACTGAATTGAAAACAGAGGTCAAGTTCCCTGTGTCCCCCTCAGTGGTGGGGACACGCCAGTGCCAGGGCTGTGGCAGGGGAACAGCCCCAGGGTCCCCTCTGCACCCCAGGGTGTCTGTCAGGCAGTGGGGGAGCCCCCCAGGACCCTCCAGTGAATCAGGGTGCCCCCAGGGATGGGGAGTGATCCTCCCTCACATCTCCAGCCAGTATCCAGCACCAGCTCCATTCTGGCTGGGAGCAGGTGGGGATTGGGCTGCCCAGTCCAGCCCAGCCCAGCCCAGCCTCTCTGCTCTCCTCAGCCAGGAGCACTCACCTGATGCTCAAACTCAGGCCTCAGCTCTGTGCTGCACAGGGGTTTCTCTGTGGGCAAAGTCCACCTCCAAACACAAACTCTCTGGAACAGAAGGGAAGAAAAACCGAGACAACACATGTGGCTTTCAGGGAGCTTTGGGAGGCCACGTGAAGCCCCTTCCCCTCTGCTGCAGAGAATGGGGGGGTAAGAGACTGGGATAGGGAAAAACCCAGCACAGCCTGGCAGCAGAGAGATTAATTTCAGGAAATAATGCTAGAAATTGCTCCAATGAAAGTGATGAAGTCAGAAGCTTTTATCCCAAATTAAGATGCATTTTCTCAACTCCACAGCAGTTACTTTAATGAAATCCAGGTCTGTCTTCTAATGGCTCAGCAAAACCAAACCATCACTCTGCAAACTCGTTCTGCCGCTCTTCTACTCTCCCCATCCAAATTCCCCCCTCCCCTGGGCTGCACTGGGAAAAACCTCCATCCTGGAGCTGTGCAAGAGCAGATATTCTCTTTACCTGCACTGCGCCAGCACTAATGGTCACCAAATACTTGGCATCCTGGGAAATGGCAATGGCACAGACCCCGTGCTCCGGGTGGCTCCCGAAGATGGTGCGAACTGGGACCCTGTGGAGCAAACACCTCCTGAGGGCTCAGGCAGCACAAGGATTTGCCAAGTCAGCCACCTGGCAAAATCTGTGGCACAGCCCACCCTGGTCTGTGTGGAGGGAAGGAAGAAGTCAAGCTACAAACACCAGTGCTGCTGTGGGAGCAGCCAGCGCTGTGGCTGGTTCTGTGTCCCCTCCATCCCTTTCTCCCAAGGAAGTGATGCTGGGAAACAATTCACCAGGGATTTTTTAAGAAAATACTACAGCTTGGAGATGTGATGTGCTTAGTCTGGGGGAGCTCAGCCCCATCTCAGTGTCCTGTGGGTGTGGGTGATATGAGGACAATGAAGCCCTTGGTTTGGTTTTGGCTCCTTTGCTGCTGTAGGCGGTCCCTGTGTTCTCCCATTTCGCTCTCAGCTGAGGCTGGAGTCAGACCTAAGTGATTTACTGGACACAGGGGGTTTCCAAAGAGGAGTTTACCCGGAGAAGGAGTCCCACACGATGATCAGAGCGTCCGGCCCTCGGTCAGCAGTCACAACCCAGCGCTTGTCTTCACTCACACACAGGCAAGAAATGACATTGGCATGGCCCTGGGAAAGGGAAGCAGCAAAGGGCCTTGGAGGCTCCAACCTGGGGCTGCTTGAGGCACTCACCAGGCTGCTCTGCTCACGAAGTCACTGCTGCAACCCAACACAAAGTGCCTTCCACCACCACGTGTTGCGAACTGCAAAGGTGTGGGAGCAAAGCAACGCACCCCTTTGCACAGGCAGAGCTTGGGTGACTCTGAGCAGCAGGAAAAGAGGGGCAGGGAGGGAGCTCGGGAAAGGGGAGGAGGAGAAGGGAGACACATGGACTGTGTGCCAGACCTGCAGGTGGTACTGCCTGTTCCCCAGGATGTCGTGGATGACCACAGTGTGGGAGGAGACGTACAGGAGCACCCGGTCCTCCCCGTCCATCAGGCTGTGCACGGCCAGGCTGCTGTTGTAGCCAAACACCCAGGACAGGTTCTGCAGGGAAGAGGCAGCTCCTGGCTCTCAGCAGCCAGCACAGAAAGGCCATAAAAAGTCTCTGGGGAGATTGAAGAGCATGGGGAGGAGCACTGGGTGCCATCACAGTGGGCCATCATGGTGGCACCATGCTGTTGGTACTCACAAGGGGATGAGAGCTGCTGTCCCTGTCCTTCTGGAATAGCATCCCTGGCGTGGCTGCCCACACCAGGCTGGCATAGCCATCATGCTGGTTGTCCTGCTTCTTGCAGCCTGAGTGAGGGCTGGAAATGGGCTCAGACAGTGCTGGGGGTGGTCCAGGGGTCCCAGCACCCTTCAGGCATGATGTCCTAGCAGTGTCTTCCCACAGGGCATCCTGGCTCCCAGTCCAGGTGCTGGGTAGGGTGTCTGGGATCCCCACCCCTGAAGGAGTTGATGGGGAACACAAGGGTACATCTGCTCCAGCATCCTCTGGTGGTCCTTCCTTCTCCTTGGCAGCAGCAAGGTGATCCTTTGAAAGGGAGACAGATTTTAATGGGTGCTGCTCTGGCTGGGGACTGCCCTGCAGGTAGTAGTAATGAACCCCAGCATGCCTCAGATCCAGCCTACATCACTCTCAAGGCAGGCTCCAACATCAGGACACTGCTCTGCTCCTGTCCAAACTGCCTATGGATTTGTACCCAGGGGAAAAAAATTCCATGGAAAATTTCCCATCAGCTACTGCTTCTCTTTCTTCACATCTAACATGGCCCTCTTTGTATCTCCTCAGCATCCTGTGCCTCACATCAGAACCTTCTCAGGCACCTTCTATCACCTGGGCTGAAATGCCAGGTTTTCCTCCAAAATGAACCTGTAGGTCCTGTGAACTCCTGATGTCCAGCTCCTGACTACCCCCCAGCTTTGGTTATTGATTGCTGCACCAGAGCAAGGGTTGGAGAGGGAGCAATGGCAAATTGAGGTTAAAACCAGGGGCACTGGGGCCTGGAGCTGGGGCTGAGATGGCTGTGAAGGGCTCTGCAGCAATCCCAGCCGTGCTGCCCGGTGAGCAGACAGAAGGAGAAGCTTCAAATCCCAGCACCACCTTCCTGAGCCTCTCACCAGCCTGGCAGTGACTGTGCTAACCAGCCCTGGGGGCTCAGAAGTGGCAGCAGCCACGTCAGGGGTTCCCCAGTCCGAGCACTGAGCACTTAATGCTGTTCTTGGGATCCTCCCCACTGGACTCCTGGATTTCCCCGAGTAAGGTATGAACCTGGACACCATTCCTGGCTCCGAGGGAGATAAAATAACATTTCATTCAGCACAGGGAGGAGCCAAGTTCCCTCCTGCTCGGGTGGCTCCGGGCAGCTCAAGTGTCAGCAAATACTGATGGCTGGACAGACTACACGGAGGTGCTGCCTCTCCCACCCCCCATGTCTCAGGATAAACCACATCCTGGAGACACTCTCCTGGAGCCGGGGGCTCTGCTTCCACCAGACTTTGCCCCAGACCTTGTCTCGGACAGGACTCGCCATGGCACTGCCCTCACCTGCTCATCCATCTCCTGAGCCGTCTCTCTGTCCTGGGACATGTCCCTGGGCTCGCTGCTTATTCCTGCTCTTCCCTCGGCGAGTTCCTCCGGTATAACGTCCCACGGCCCATCCACCCTCACCTTCACCCCCTTCCAGGGCGCTGGGGTGTGGAGATGCTCTGGAATACTCCCCCAGGGTCTGGCTGAACTACAGAGGCCTGGAACTGGGCACAGGAGGAGGAAAGGGCTCCTGTGACGCTGAGAGACGGAAGCCAGAGCCCCCTTTCTGCTCCAGGAACATTCCCACTGAGCACAAGCAAGCCCAGAGCAGCCCCAGTTATTCCAGCCCTTCCTCCCGCCCGGGCATGGACATTTCCCTTTGGATGGAGCTTTGTCCCAGTGCCCATATGCAGCCGGGCAGCTCCTGCTTCATCTCCGGCTTCACGGGTTGCGTTTGAGCCAACACCGAAACCTCGGGCACAGAAAACTTCGGCGGCAGCGGGAAGCGGCCCCGGGAAAACCCTCCCTCTTCCCCGGGGGGCAGGATGGGAGCTCGGGAACAGCCGCTCGGGGACCCAACGGCTCTCACCGGGGTCACACAGAGCCGCTCCCAAGACCCCTCCAGGCCTGGAGACCCCCCTGGGCCCCCTCGCTCACCGACACACCGATCCCCGCGTCCCTCCGGCCGCGACCGCCGTTCCCAGGCAACGGCAGCGCCGGCGGCACCGACTGCGGCAGCGGCGGCACCGGGAGCGGCCGGGAGAGGGACTGGAACGGGAGGGAAGGGGGACCCTCCTCATCCTCACCTGCTGCCCCGGGAGCGGCCGGGAGAGGGGCTGGAACGGGAGGGAAGGGGGACCCTCCTCATCTCCACTGGTTGCACCGGGAGAGACAGCATTGACCCCCCCCGCCCAAAGCAGGGACCTGGAGGGGGCACATTTGGCCCTGCCCAAGCCTAAATCCCGCTCATGACATCGCCAGAGCCCTTTGGGACCAAACCCTCACCCTGCCCAGGGGAACGGGATGAGGACTCTGCACCCGATAACCTCCCAAGGAGTTGAAGGCAGCTGTGCTTCAGTGGCTCCTCTAAGCAGGAAAAGCAGAGTCAAACCCAGAAAAATCCTCCCCCACCCCTGCCAGGCCCCCCCACCATGCCCAGCTCTCTGCCAGGATGGCACTTGCACAGGGGACTCTGATCCCAGGGATCACTCCAAGCTCTGGCTTCCCTCCCCAGATAATCAGCTCCAAGTGCTCCCAGCTGTTGACCCAGCCTTGCTGTTAAACTCAAATAATAACAATTTCTAAACTTAATTTGTTTTGCTTTCTGCCCAGCAAGAATCTCACACTCTGCTGGGAGCTGAAAGTACTTCTATCAGATCCCATTATCTCCTCCACCTGGAGAGGCTGCTCCAACCCCTCCTCTGTGGAACAACCAGGGAGTTCTACAGCTCCAGGAGCAGGATTTGCTCCTTACCAAAGCAGGTTTTGGTCCTTGCCCCTCCCTGGTAAGGGAGAGAGAGGGGATGCACCACCCCAACAGCCCATCTCTGCCAGGTGTGTTCAGTGCATAAATCTTTTTCAGACACAGTGTTTTTATTCCCACTTGGAATAGTCCACCTTTCCAGTCTGTGTCAGGTCTGGTTAATCATTACAAAACTCCTTAGGTGTGATGTGTAACTGATGCCACAACCTGTTTATGAAGCTCTATTGCAGGACTTGCACCCTACCTGGGCTGCAGCTCTGAGGTCATGATTCTGTGTCTGTGCAATTTGCATTTAACCCACCCAACTCTGCCCCAATTAATAACTTCTATGAGAACAGAGAGAGGCAATATTCAGTTTTATTCTTTTGGGAGAGTATTTTGCAGTTCAGCTGCAAACAAGCTTCAAACAAACCAGTCATCCCTGAAATCCCCTCGAACAGTTTATACACCTGGGGGTTAGGAATGGTATTCCCCAGTTTAGTGTTCCCACTGAAAACAGCCCAGACCAAGCACCACTCACTCACTCCCCACCCTCCCCATGGATGGAGGAGAATGGGAGGCACAAAGAGGTAAACCCTGTCCTGGCTGGAGAAACACCCCAAAATCAAATCCCATAAATAAATATAAAAAAAAATAAAAAAGAGAGAAGCCAGATTAGAAGCATTTTCATTATAACTACATGAACTACTAAAAGTAAACCAAAGTAGAATTATAACCCCTATTCCTGATCTCAGTGATTTAAAATAACTGGGCATTCCAAAAATCCTTTCAGTATGTTCATTGACTTTAAAAACTGTGGGGGAGATAAAGTATCAAACTTGCATATTTCTTGCCTGTCATCTACTATGACAAGCACCAAAAAGTGCTCCAGAAGCTTTTAGAATGTATTACAAGGTTTTCAGTGAGGAATTTCATGGGTGGGAAAAGGGAATGTTCTATTATCACCAAATAGAGCATTTCAAGCTCTTCAGAGCCTCTATCAAATGAGGTTTGGGTCTCTCTAGAGCCTTATTCTTAATTGCTACAAGGAGGAACAGATGAGAAGTCACATCTTGCAACTCTGCATTGACAACCAGTGCAATTCTGAACTTCAGGCAAGCCCTGCTCTGCCAGACCCCTCAGGCTCTGGGACCAGAGCTCACAGCAACAACATGTAGGGAAGTTCTCAAACCAGATCAGAGTCCAGAAGGCAGGCACAAGCTTCAGCTTTATTGTTTTCCAAGCAATGGTCATCTATGCAAGGGAATGATATTGCAGCTGAAAAAGAAAAGAGTAGAAGGAAACATTAAAATGTCCTTTCTCAAACAGGAGATCTGACAAGGGGTGACTCAGACCCACCACAAGCCTCCTCCTTTGGTTTCCTCTACCAGGCAAACCAGCCCCTGGAGACCTTGATGGACCCAACTCCCTGTACTCCCATGTGAAGCCTCCAGCTCCCAGTCTGTCACTGTTGGCAGTGACACACCAAGGGCAGAGCCCAGAGCTGGCTCTGCTAAGGGAACATGCTTTGAGCTGCTGAAAAGCCTCATCCCCTCCAGGAAGTGAAACATCAGCTCACCCCAGGAGGCCCTTCCCCGCCCAGCGCTTGGGAGTCAGCCCCACGTGCACCCTCCTGCCACCACGGAGCACAGTCACGCTCAGGGGTCTCTGAAAGGCAGGAAAAACATTGAAAATTAAAAAAAAACATTCAATTTTCCATCAGTAAGTCAAGTCTCTTCTGCCTTCTTTTATTGAAGTGCCACAACATTATGCCCAGAGAGCTGTTCTGCAGCACCACCCATTCCTATTCCTGTGGCTGTAACTGAGAGTGTTTTGTGTGGAGACATCTCCAGGGAATCTCTCACTTCCACTATACAGCACTTAATGGCTGTGGCAGGTTCTTTGTCCAGGCCAGCAATGCTGGCTGCTGCTCACAGCAAAGAGCACACACCTGTCAGCTATCCCACCCATCTCCAGTTATCTCAGTGCTGTGAGACAACAAGGCTACCCCACAGCACAGAGTGAATCTGACACATTTCTGACGTGGAAATGATGGTTCCAGAGATCCAAGCCCCAGGGAAAAAGCTGTGGCTAACAGAGACAGGCAGAGAATGCAGGCCCAGCAGAAAGGAGCTCACCCCCTCACTGTGCTGCACCACTGTGGCAATGTTCTGCAGGTTCTGGAAGTTGTTTACATTGACAGAACCAAACTCCACGATCTCATCATCGACTTGAAGTCCCTGGACAGAGACAGAAGAGAGATGAGCATGTGCACTGTGCAAAGACAGGGAATAACACAGGAGCATCCCCTTTCACCCACCCACACTTCCCACCATTCAGGCAACTGAACTCCATCACACCCTCTCCATGTCCATAGGAAGAGGGAAGTGCTCATTCCTCTGTCCTGTTTCATGGGAAGAGAAATACTGAGGCTGGAATGGTCAGTGAGGCGTGGGACGAGCTGTGTGGTGCCACAACACAGCGGAGAGAGCACCCACCTCAGTCCTGTACAGCAATGGGTCAATTCTGACCAAAGAAAGGGGGGACACCCCAATCAACCCTCCAGCTTGTTCCCACTTATTAGCAAGAGCCAGACAAAAGCCCTCAGCTGTGCTTCTCTCTGGCTGCACACAAAGCCTTCCCCAGGAGCTGCCCCCAGCCTACCGAGACGCTGGCAGGGGAGCCCGGGGTCACGGCGTTCACTTTGGCAAAGGGCTGTGGCAGGCTCTGGCTCTGGCTCATGGCCTCAGCCAAGGCCTCTGCCTCATCCCTCGCCTGCTTCTCCTTCTCCCGGGCGTGCAGCTGGTGCAGGGCCTCCTCCACCTGCTTCATCAGGGCCTTGTGATCGTTCTGCAGACCTGGGGGTGACACGGTGAGCACATGGGGAGCAGGAACCCCCCCCACCAGGGCTCTCAGCCCCTCTGCAGAGCCTGTCCTGGCTGGCTGAGCTCAGCTGCTGCTCTATCTGCGGGAACAACCCGGCAGATGTTTATCAGCAACAATCAGACTGAGAAAACCACCCTACGAGTTCTGGTAAACAGGCAAGGGCAGCAGGGCTGGGAGTCCCACGGATCCCAAGAACTCCTGGGCAGCTGAAGTTGTGTTTCCATCAAGCCACCCACTGTTCTGTAGGAAGAGCAAAACCCCTCCCCAAGGACTGGGCACGGGGCAGGCCTGGGATCAAACACATGCCCAGCTGGTCCTCACCCCTCGTCTGCTCCACAACCACCCCAGGAAAGCTTTGCCGTGTTGCACAGATCCCAGTGGGATTCCGATGCTGCTGCCGCAGCAACACGAGCACAAAAGGGTTTTACTGACTCAGCCGGCCCGGCAGCTCCGAGCACGGCGCAGACTCGCTGGGAAACAGGGATCGGACCCCGCACACACCCCCGAACCCCGCACACCCCCCGCATTCCCGCACCCATCCCGCATTCCCGGCCCGGCCCCCGCTCACAGATGATGTTGTGCCGCGCGGTGCGCACTTGGTACAGGTCGATGTCGTTGCGGGGAAAGCCCTCGGCGTCCACGAGCGGCTCGTGCATCCCAACGCCCTTTTGCTGCGGGGGAAGAGCCGGGTGGGGTTGGAATGGGGCCGGGATAGGGCCGGGATCGGGCCGGGATGGGGTTGGGATTGGGCCGGGATAGAGTTAGAATGGGGCCAGGAGGGGATTGGGATCGGGCTGGGATGGAGCCGGCATGGGGCTGGGATCGGGCCGGGCCGGGCCGGGATGGGGCCGGGATAGGAGCGCTGCCGGCCCGGCCC
>VWZD01011781.1:46127-87071 GCA_013396695.1 Sakesphorus luctuosus
GACACGCCCACAGGGGTGGCAGCTACAGCAGGTTACAGAGGCCTGATGGGGTGACAGAGCAGCGTCACCATCGTTGGGTTACACTGCTCTGATGGGGATATGGGGTGGCACAGCAGTGTAACAGCCACTTATGCAGCTGTGATGGTGACATGGAGTGGCACAGCTGTGATGGTGACATGGAGTGGCACAGCAGTGTTACTGCCACTTATGCAGCTGTTGTAGTGCCATGGGGTGACACAGCAATGGCAATAACATGGGGTGACACAGCTCTGATTGTGTCGTGTGGTGGCACAGCAGTGTCAGTGGCACTGGGTCACACAGCTGTGCTGGTGCCATGTTGTGACACTGTCCCCACTGCCAGCCCCTTCTCCAGCCGGTGCCCCAGCACACCTGCCAGGGTGGTGCCCAGCACCCACATCCCCCAGGGAGGGTGGCAGTGGGAGACAGCCCATGACCCCCATGCCTGTCCTCCATGGCACTGGCACCCACTCAATGCCCCCTGCTCGTCCTCCCTGGCCCAGCAGTGGGTGTTTGTACACTGGTGCCTCCCCACCAGGGCCACTTCCTGTCACTTCCTCCTGCTGCTCCCACATTTTGGGGTCCCTGGCAGGACTGGGTTACCAGAGGTGGAGGTGGCACCACATGTCCCTGAGCCCAGGCACCACACACAGCTGGACTCTGCAGGCTGTGCTGGCCCAGCACAGGCCAGGGTGACACGTCCCCACGAAAGGGTGAATGTCCCCAGGGACAGGGTGGTGGGCAGGGTTTGAGCTGCTGTGGTTGCATCACCCACCCTGGCCCAGCACCCCTGGGGGCAGCGGGTTTGGCTGCGGGGTCAGCAGGGGCTCACGTGCTGCACACCCCCAGCCCTGCACACCCCCAGCCCTGCACACTCACACCCTTGCACACTCACACTCTTACACATTCACCTTCCTCCCCGTTTAACCAGCTGTGCCACAGCAAGGATGGCACAGGACCCTGTGCCCTGTCCCTGGTGTGTCCCCTCCACCCCCCAGGCAGTGCTGGCAGTTCGCAGCCCAAACCAAACACACCCCTGGGTTGGTGGTGGGCGAAGGTGGAGCCGAGGAGGAGCCTCTCAGGCCCTGCTGTATTAAATGCCCTCCTGGACTCGCGCCCCCTTTGCTGCTGTCCCATCGCCAGGCCACAGAATGGTGAGGGGCAGCAGATGGGAATTCACTGGAACATTTGGGGCTCTGGAGTGTGGGGGGGTCTCAGGAGCTTTAATCTCTGCTCAAACTGGGAGCTTGTGGTGGTGCAGCAGAGCTGCTCCTCACTCCTGACCTTTGGATCAGCTCCCCAGGGCTGCAGGACCTGACCTGGTAATGTCTCTCTTTTCTCATTCTCTTTCAGACGACTTACACAGACAAGGGAGAAAAGGTAAGACCCGGGTCCCATTCCTTACTCCTTGATTACCTGGTAAAATTAGGAGTAAAACTGCTCTGGCTGGGCCACACAAGGTCCTCATTGTGAATTAGTATCAATAGTTGATATTTTTGTGGTTTCCTTCTGGTTTGGGAGGAGAGTGACAAATTGGGAATTATGGGTATTTCCCAGTCAAATCAAACCTTAAGCAGAATCCTCATTTCATGCAACATTTATTTCAAAACGCTGCACCTTCTCACCACGTTTTCCTCCCATTGTGGCCGGGTGCCCCGTGCCAGGCTGGGCAGTGGTGGGGAGCAGAGCTAGGGGCAACCTGTCCTGGTGCTGGTGGTTGTGTAAGAGCTTTTGGGGCAGAATTAGTGTTTGATACAGTGAGGTTCATGGGTGGGCAGCTACTGGGGTGCACTGGGAGAACTGGGACTGTGGCTGTGAGCTGGTGCTTTGCACCTTCCAACGTGCAGTGCAGGATCCAGGGTGACCTGACTGCAAAGCCCTTTGGCAAAGGGCTGTTTCAGGGTCGTTCCACCCGGTTAGTTCAGATGCATTTGTAGGAGACACATTCGCAGGGTCCCAGCTGCCACTTCTCCCTGCTCCAGAGCTGAGCAGTGCGGCAGGAAAGGCAGGAGCAGCAGGAAAGGCAGGAGCAACAGCAGCAGCAGCAGCCGCCGCTCTCAGCCCTGTTTTCTCTTCCTTTCAGCCCACCCGAGGCCGTTTCATCCACTTCCACTCCATCACCTTCTGGGTCGGCAATGCCAAGCAGGTGAGAGGCTGCGCTGCCAGGCGCGTGTGGGAGCGGGCACTGCCCCGCTGGGCATTGGCTGCCGCGGGGGTGGGTCATCCCCTCGGCTGTCCCAAAGCCTGGCCCTGGCTCGGCGCCTGTCCCCGCGGGCCGCTGGCCTTGGTGGCCCTTGCGCAAGGCGAGGGGCGGCTGCCGGGGGCGTGCCAGGCAGGACCTGGGATGTGCAAACCAGCGCACGTGGCTGGGCTCAAGCTGTGGGCACCAGAGCCCGCAGAGCTGTTCGGCCTCGGCGAGGGTTAAAAATCCTTCTGCTTCAAACCTGAACTGCATTTCGCCCAGCCTTGCAGAACAGGAGATGGGCAGAAATGTTTCCTGCTCGGTGGTGGCTCCTGGTTGGGTTGGGTTCTGTGTACAAGAGGCTCTGGAGGCAGCACTTCCCACTGAATTGGGTTTTTTCCTCAGTGTGGACCCTTTCTTGCCTCAGCTTGTTCCCCTGGGGCTGCTGGAGGAGTTGGGCTGCTCCTGCACACACACACAGTGACACACAGTGACACACACAGTGACAGTGACACACACAGTGACAGTGACACACACACAGGTGTGACTCGCACACGCAGTGGTTGCTGTTCCCCATGGGCTGTTGGCACTGTCGGGCTGTTGGCTGAGCCCTGTAGGAAGCAGGGGGTGCCCTGTAGGAACAGGGGGCCACCAGTGCCACAGCTTCACCTGGGCTGGCTCTCACCTGCCCACAGGCTGCATCCTACTACTGCAACAAGCTGGGGTTCGAGGAACTGGCGTACCGGGGGCTGGAGACTGGCAGCAGGGAGGTGGTGTCACATGTCATCAAGCAGGACAAGGTAAGGGGGCTGCTAAGCCTCTAGAGGTGCCACTGCCAGGGCGGGGGCAGATGAAGTGGTGTCAGACGTGGGTGCTGCCAAACCTCATTTGCACCACGAAAACCATCACCTGTGGTGCCTCAGCCCCACCACTGCAGCTCCATCCTCACCTCTCCTCCTCTTCCTCACCAGATCATCTTTGTTCTCTCGTCGGCTCTCAACCCAGGGAATGAGGGTAGGTGTCATGGGGGGCATGGAGTGGGAAATGGCTGAGGGGGAGCAAAGCAGCTCTGCTCACCTGTGGCTGTCCTTGCTCCGGGCAGAGATGGGGGAGCACCTGGTGAAACACGGCGATGGGGTGAAGGACGTCGCCTTCGAAGTGGAGGACTGTGACTTCATCGTGCAGGTAGGCAGCCCCTCCACTCCCTCCCACACGGCCCCAGGGAGCAGGGAGGGGAGGCAGGGAAGGGCCTGGGGATGTGTCCCCCCTGCCCAGGGGAGCTGTGGCAGGAGGGGGTCTCTCTCCTGCTCAGAAAGCCAAGGAACGCGGAGCCGTGGTGGTGAAGGAGCCCTGGGTGGAGCAGGACAAATTCGGGAAGGTGAAGTTCGCGGTGATCCAGACGGTAAGGGCAGGGCAGAGTGGGGGCCACGGAGCAGGAGGGACCTGGGAGGTCCCAAAACAAGCGAGGCCACCACACAACCACTTTCCCCCCCTCACAGTACGGTGACACCACCCACACCTTGATAGAGAAGCTCAACTACAAGGGCCTGTTCCTACCAGGGTATCACCCGCCCCTCTTCAAGGACCCCCTGCTGCCCAAGTTGTGAGTACTTTCCAGAGGGTCCTGCCTTGCTCTTTGCCACCATATCCTGGTGGGATGTCCCACTGAGGAGCTGGACAGGTCCCCACCACCTCGCCCTGGAGCCCCTCGTGCTGTGAGGTGCCCTTGAACTGGGCTGAGATCCCCCTGCCCCATTCCCCCCACAGACCAAGTGCCAAGCTGAGCTTTGTTGACCACGTTGTGGGGAACCAGCCCGACCTCCAGATGGTCCCAGTGGCGGACTGGTAAGAGCAGGAGGGCTGGTGGGAGGTGGGATGGAGCAGCAGCACTGCTCTGCTGGTCCCACTGTTTCCCATGGTGGTGGCTGAAGGCAATTAAACCAGAACAGAGCTTCATTAGTGCGGGGATGGGGTGAGGGGTTGATTGTGCCCTTTGTGGCCCGGGCAGGTACCAGAAGAACCTGCTCTTCCACCGCTTCTGGTCAGTGGATGACAAGCAGCTGCACACCGAGTTCAGTGCCCTGCGCTCCATCGTGGTCACCAACTACGAGGAGACCATTAAGATGCCCATCAATGAGCCAGCACCTGGCAAGAAGAAATCCCAGATTCAGGTGAGCAGATGCTGGTGATTGATCCATCAGGCTGCCTCCACCTCCACCAGAGCTTTGGTGAAGGAAGAGGGCCCAGGGGTCAGTGATTTGGAGCCAGAGCAGATCTGTTGTGCCAAGGTGGCTGCTGGAAATCAGTTCTGGCTTTGCCAAACCCTGCAGGAGCCACTGGGCAGAGCTGGATTACCCCAATCTCATCCACAATGTCTTTTCGTCCTTTCATGGTGCCCTGAGCTGCTTTTGCCTTCATGTTTTTGAGCCCACACCCAGCCCTTTGCAGTTACAGCTGTGCTGCCATTAAAATCTTCTCCCTGCAGGAATACATTGACTATTATGGAGGGGCCGGAGTTCAGCACATCGCCCTGAACACCTCGGACATCATCTCAGCAGTGAGTGCCCCCAGGAGCCCCCTGTGCCAGCCTGTCCTCCCCAGCAGCTCCAGGCACAGCCCCCATCACAGGGCAGAGGTGGACCATGACCCCTGCAGTGTGTGAGGACGTGGGCAGAGGAATGGGCTTTGTGCCGTGGTTGTTTTACAACCAGGATTAACTGCCCAGCGAGTCCCTGCAAGGGACCTGTCTGCAGCTTAAAGCAACGGGGGTCTGCAGGGCCCCCAATGGCACCTCCATCCTCAGGAGGCCTGGTGGGAGCTTGGGCAGCCCAGGCTGTGGGGCTGAGCCCCCAGAGCCCACCACCCACCCTCAGCAGGACTGGGTTCAGCCCAGCTGCTGCTCAACATCTGGGTTTGGGCTCCTCTCCAGACCAAAGGGCCTCCAGAGGGACTGGGGGCAGGGTGGGATGAAGCATCTTCATTTGCATGGTGGTCAGCAATCTGCACTGCCCGGAGAGGGCATCTTGGACCCTCACCTTCCCAATGCCCAAAGCCAGATGAGGATGACTAAAATCATGGGAAAGCATCTGGCTCCAAACACTGTCCCAGGACATCCACCCCCCTGGCACAAACCCCTCCCAGCCTGACCCACGCCGGGTCTCCTGTGCCTTGCAGATCACCAACCTGAAGCAGCGGGGCATGCAGTTCATGGATGTGCCCTCCAGCTACTACCAGGTGCTGCGGGAGAGGCTCAAAACTGCCAAAATCAAAGTGAAGGAGAACATTGACAAGCTGGCGGTGAGTCAGAGCAGCCTCAGGGGGCACAGGGCTGCCCAGGGCTGGACTGGATCCTCAGAGTGACAGAGAGACCCCCTTGCTCCCCTGCGGGTCTATGAGTTGTTGTCCTGTTTCTTTTCTCTAGGAACTGAAAATCCTGGTGGATTTTGATGAGAAAGGCTACTTGCTCCAGATCTTCACCAAACCAGTCCAAGACAGACCCACGGTCTTTCTGGAGGTGATCCAGAGGCACAACCACCAGGTGGGTCTGAGGGTCTCATGATGATCTTGGCTGGGAGCCCTCAGGGCCATCCAGCCCCATTCCCAGCCAGCTCTCAGTGCTGCTCCTTCCCAGCTGGTTCCAAACCCTCTGCTCTGGAACACTGTTGTCTCCACAGGGCTTTGGTGCTGGGAATTTCAAGTCTCTGTTTGAAGCCATAGAGATGGATCAGGATGCCAGAGGGAACCTGACCATCCTGGAGCCCAGCGGGGAGACGAAGCGCATGTAGAGCATGGCAGGAGGTGCCACCCTCAACCCCAAAGAGCTGATTCCCAAACTAACTGGGAAACAGCTGAGGGTTTATAAACAGCCCAGACTTAAGTGTCATAACCCCAGGGAAGCCACTGCCCAGCTGGACATGCCAAAGGACTCAACGCCGACACCGACCCAGCCCTGGCACTGCCCTCTGGTGAATTCCCGGCAAACACACTCTTAAAAAGCAGCTTAATCCGATCCAAACCATCGAGTTCTTAACAAAAGGCAGATTTAGGGCATGTGCCAGACACTCAGCTATGGAGGAAGACAAGAAACAACTGGGAGGGCTCAGATTTAGTCTATCCAAAGTTTTAATTTTAGCTCTGCAGGAAGCTGGGAAAGCACGGAGGTGTTTGCCTTTCTGTGCATCTCCTTTTGTAAGATTTTGTTTTAATTGCTTTTAGATTCAATCTTGAATTTGGAGAATAAATACTGTTTTAGGGTAGCTACAACATTCTGGAATGGGAATTAATCTAATTTACATATTTCAGCCTTCCCAAGGCAACAGACTTGCTCTAATACCTGCAAATTCCTGAATTAATGAAGGGTCAGGTTCCCCCCATGTTTCAAGCAGTAATTGCTGGCACTGGCAGCGATTTCCTGGCTCAGGTCCTGGCAGCATGTGCAAAGTGCCCTCTGGGCATGGCTCTGGTGTTGTCACTGCCCTTTGCACGGGGACTTCTCTCAGTGTCACAATAAAACCCTTCTCTGGCTCAGCCCCAGAGCCTGGTGAGCCCCATGTGGGGCTGGAGCCCCTGTGCCCACCTGCCTTGGGGCTGCAGCTCCCCAGAGACACAAACCCCAGCCCAGAGGGGCACCCCGGGGGCTCCAGTGCCCACAGGGCTCTCCAGTGCTCACATCCTCCCTCCTGCTCCGTGTCCCAGCGTGGAAAAGCTGCCCAAACTCTGGGAAGCCAAATCCCCTGCTGAGCCCTGGGCTCAGGGTGAGCTCCTCAGACATGAGTCCTTCCACCACCCCCATCCCTGCCCTGCCAGGCTGAGTCCTGCTGCTCCTGCCCCCGAGGCTGGGCTGTCCTGCAGCCCTGGCCCTTCATGCCAAGGTCAGCCCTGGAACCCAAGAGCTGAGCTGGGAAGTTACCCCCAGCCCAGGCTCTGTCCTGGCTCTTCCCTTTCCTCCCCCATCAGCCATTCCCTTTGTCTCTGCTCCAGGGATTTGGTTTTGTAAAGCTCAGAGAGGCCACTGTGACTCCTGGGCCCAACCCCAGTGGTTTTCCCTCCTCCTGTAGACCCAAAGGAGCAGAATTCAGTTCAGGTTTCACAGAATCCCAGAACAGCCTGAGCTGGAAGGGACCCACGTGGATCACTGAAATCCAACTCCTGGCAAATCGAATAAACTGATTTAAAAAGAAGGAAACCTCTGGCCCCATCAGCCTCACTAACACCTTGCTTCGTGGTGAAGAGCTTTGGGGCCTCATAAAGTTAAAAAGAATAAATTAAAGAAGGAAATGAACTCAGAGAAACGCAGGGCAGAGGCTGGAGGAGCAGGGCCCCCTCGGCTGGCCTGAGGTTGGATGATTTGGGGACTCCTGGCAGGGGGTTGTGCTGCAGCTCTCCAGGTTGTAAGGATGGTTAATACTGAGACATTTTCCTCAGGTTTATAGACTTGAATCACTCACATATTTCTTTCATGTAATATAATGTTGCTTAAATGCGTTTCTTGCTCATCAGAGTTAATATTTTCAGTAAACTTTGCTGAAAACCAGTTCTTCACACTGTTCTTGTTCTGGATCTGCCTCCTTGAGCTCTGGCAGTTCCCAAGACAAAAAGCTGCCCTGGCTACATATTAAGCACAACGTGATTTTTCTGTAAGAAAAGTCAGTATATTTATGGTTTGCTTTATAAAAGTTACTATAATACAATGGTACATAGTATTCAATTCACAAAAATATGAACAAATATATACAGCATGACACATCCACAACAAAAACACTTTCTTCAAAACAAGATACATACTGTGACAGATTCTATATGCACAAAACATCCCTAAAGTCGTAAATTTGCTTAACAAAAGAAAAAGCAGAAATCCTAAATCTTCAAAGCAGAGTTGTTGGGGTTTTTTTCTTTGAAGGAACTTAAAGAAAAAAAAAAGGTATTTTTTTCCATTTATTGCAAACCATTTGACCTGCCTACTTTTAAAGGAGGCCCTTGATTTCCACCCTGGGAATTAAAACCACAGGAATCTGCAGGGATTGGGAGCTGGGTGTTCTTCCATGGTTAAAACTCTGTTGGTTCAGAGTGTCCATCTCGATGTGTTTCTTTTCACTTGGACAAATCCCACAGTGGCAATTAAGGAGGAAACTCATAAAAACAAAACAAACATTAAACTGAAAAAAAAAATCCAGTTGCAAACTTGCTTAAATACATTTTAGGGTGTCTATTAGACTGTACACATTTCCTTGCTTGAAATAAATAGATTTTGCACATCAGGTTTCAGACTGAGGGAGGGGGGAAAGAAGAAGCCTTGACTTGGCAATTTTTTGTCTTCAGTTTCTTAATGCTTCTAATTTCACCTATTTATTTGACAAAAACCCCTCATATTTATACAGAATTTACATTATACAAAGCTTGACACAAGCTGTAAATGCCACCAGCTCCTTTGCTCTACTCAGTCCTCCTTCCTCCCCATCTCGACAGGGTTTAGAGCTGGAATCTGTTTAAAAAGAACTCCAAATTACAATAGTCACTTTTAATAAACTATTTACATGCTCTTGAAGTACAAAGAAATCAGCAAAAAAATTTCAACATGTTTCTACAAGAAACAGTGTCTGAAGAGAAGATTCTTGAGTTTGCCTATGTACAGAGGATGCATTTTTTTATACTTCAAAACCCTTTTTTTTCCTTAAATTTTTATTTTATACAGAAATGCACTGAAATGATCCCTGAAAAAAGGTCACAAAAACCAGAACTAAAACTACTGTATAATTTGCTGGAGTTTAAAAATGTTGCTGGGGTTTTCTTCCTTGTAGAAATAAGCTGCTCTATACAATATAAATAACTGCAAGATGAGCCCCTTCCCCTCCTGGAGCCCCGAGAGCCACAGACCCACTGTGGGACCAGCCTGGCACTGCTGGGGGTGCTGGGCACCCATCCCTGTGATGCCAACGTGGAGGCACCTGCACCCTGAACCCACCCAGCTGCACCTTGGCAAAGCAGAGTCTCAGCTCCTTGCAAAGCTTTGCCCTGTTCTCTCCTGTGCCTCCCCCACGTGAGGGGCAGTTTTGCAGGGACAGTCACTGTCCCCCCACTGGTGTCTTGGGCTCCAATTGAAGTGACAATAAACAGGGGACACCAAACCCACCTCAGCCTCTCTGTCAGCAGCACCTGCTGGGGAGGGTTCTCTTTAGTCCCTGTTCCCATGGGGGGCTGTGCTGGGGGTGCCCCAGGCTGGGGGGAAGAACAAGGACAAGCCAAAGCCCCTGGAGGGGCTGGGGGCACCTCCCCAGCACAGCTGAGGTGCCCCATTGCCCCAGCCCTGCAGCCCCTGAGCTGCCCCACTGCCCCAGCCCTGCAGTCCTCACCACAAAATGATCTGCTTTGGGGTCAGGGCAGCTCCCCAGTCTGAGACAAATCTCCCAGGTTGGACTCTGCAAGCCAAGATTTATGGGGAAGAAAAGACAAGCCTCAGGTTTGGCTTTGAGACCGGACCAACATAATTTTTTGGAAGTGCTATGGGTCCAACAGCTCTGTTTGTTCCTGGGGAACTACTGGGAGCTCAACTCTTTCAAAAACTCACATTATTTGTCCAGGATCCTAAAAAGGGTTGGATTACAGGCAGTTTCAGAAGCACCCAAGTGATGTAGGTGCTCATGGTCTCTGGCACCCAAATCCCTTTGGTGCTCCTAAAAATGCAGTGAAGGTCCTGAAGGTGGCTGTGACCTTCCTCCCCACCTTCCTCCCCAAAGATTAAGGCAAACTGCAGGGGCTAATCCCACCCAGAGCACACAGACATGCTGGGAAACACAGAACTGCCATCAGGTTCTTGGGCCTGGGCCATTTGGGGGGTCCTCACCCCCCAAATCCACTGCTGATGCCCTGGTTGGACAGACCAGAGAGGGGGAAGGCCAAGGCCATGGGCCAAATGCCACACAGGAGCTTCAGTTCTGAGACACAGGAAACTTCTGTGCATTTCCAAAGCTTTGAAAGGCAAAGGCCAAGCTGTGGAGATGCCAACTGGAGCATCAACACAGCAAGATAAACCTTATTCAAAAAAGAAATCACCTAAACTGAGCAGCTGGTTTAACTCCCAAATGCCATCCCTGCAGCTCAACCAACAGCCAGAGCCAGAAACTGGTTGTGCTTCTCACAATTTTAGATCCTGGGCCACCAATACCCAGTTGCTGGAGAGATTTGTAAGGGGGGAAACAAAAAAAACCAAACCAAACCAAAAGCAGAGATGAGACTGCCCAATCTCAGCAACAACCTGCTCACCCTCAAACAGAAACACAGGAGGTTTTAAGGTATCTTGGAGCAGTCTGAGTGTTCCTGCTCCTTCAGGCCTTTTGTCTGAAGAAGAAATTCAAATGCAAAGGTCTAACCTACATTACAAGCTCCTCTCAGCAGGGCAGGCCTGGCAATCCCATGGAACAGCTGAAAAAACCTCCCAGGAACCTCTTCTGCAAGGCTGTAACCTCTGCTCGTGGAGGTTTGAAAGGCTACAGGAAACCAGCTGTGCAATTTGTTCTGTGGGGAGAAGATGTTGGTTATGCAGATGATTTTCCCATTTCATAATGACATTGCAACTTCCCCTTGTAAGCCAATTAAGAAGGGTTTAGTACAACTAATCTCTACTTTTAAAGCAGGAGAAATTCAATGCAAGTGGGAAAACTGATCCTGTCTATACCTGAACATTGTGTGGCAGTTCCAGATCACATCCAAAGAACTGTTTCTTTGGTGGTTTTGGACCAGTTTTAAAAGGAGCCTCTTGAAGAACTGCAGCCTTCACCTCAGCACTTCTACAAGGACAAAACACACCCAGAAATCAGTTCAAGACGTGCCTTCCCAGTTTAGAGAAGCCTCCACTCCCAGGCTGTAGATGGGGGGGACAGGATTGTTCTCAGGGACACTTTTGCCATGGTTCCACTGCAGGGATGGGACCACCCCGGGCCAAGTTACTGAGTAACAGAGGGAGGGGAGCGGCAGCACAGGCTGCTCCTATCACAGCAGGGCCTCCCCTGTTCAAGGACAGAGCAAATACCCCACGTAAAACACTGGAGAGGGCAGGGAAATGCAGATGAAAGAGAGGAAAAGGCATAGGAGACACACACCAGCCTGTTTGCCATCTCCAAGGACAACATCCTGCTACAAACATGGGCTGTGCTCTTTGCCTACAAGCAGGGCAGCGTTTCCACAGCTCAGCTGCCCATTCAGCTCAGCCCCAGCCCCTTCTGTGGGCAAGACAAACCCATCCCCAAGGATGGACATCCCCAAAGGCCACCCAGCTGCCCCCAGTGCTCCCTGGTGACTGCAGAGTCCCAGATTTCCCACGCTGGGTGCAGGGGTTTGGATCCCTCCCAGCCCAGCATGGCACGGGAGGTGAGACGAGCCCAGGGCTGTGAGCTGGGTCTGTGCTGAGCTGCCCCTGCCCCAGGGGTCGGGCTGGGGGCACTTGTTCAGGCTCATCCCTAATGAAAAGGCAGGACAGTTCATCTCTAGTCTCACTGTGGACACATCACACACATCCCCAAGCACACACACACACTCACTCACACACCCTCAAGCCTCTGGCTTGCTCTGTAACATCAACCTTACATTTATTTACAGCTTACTCTGAGAAATCTGTGCAATTTCAGCCAATCAAGCTCCCAACAAACCCTATATGGCATTTTCAGTCTCTGCTTCACATTTAAACGTTGAATGTCTTTTTCAACCAACAAAACTGATGAGAAAAAGGTAGCAGCATTTATGAAAAGATGAAGGTTTATAACAACAATTAAAAAAAAAAATAAAAGGTACCATTATCCCATTCCGGAGCATCACTGCAGGGACTGATCAGAGAAGCTAGTGTTTGGATAGACCATGCCACAAAAGGGGAATAATCCCCTCTTTGTGTGCGTGTGGGATCTGGAAAGGAAAGAGCACCTGAAACATGACCAGTCCTCGTCAGCGTGTGCGCGTTTGGCTTCGCTCATGATCCGGCAGAAGTGCGAAACTTGCTTGGTTTTCTTCTTCTCTTTTTCCTCTCTTTTTTTTAAAGTATTTTTTTAATCCTTTTAAATTTTTTTCTTCCTTTTTTCTTTGTTTTTTTTTAACTTTTTTTTTCTTTTTTTTTTTTTTTGGCAAAGTGCAACCACACCTGGTTACCACAGTTTTGACATGGCCGAAGGTGCAAGTGTGAGGAGAAACCTCGAGTTCAGTTCAGGGTTCCCCTGCAGTTCTCAGAGCCACAGAGACACGGGATTTTTACATCCTCAATTGGGAACTTGTAGTCGTAGGTAATTTCCTCGTTCACGTTGATGTGCTGCTTGGAGTAGATGACGATCTTCTTTTGGGACTCCACGGTGATCACTTTAGCATAACAATTGGGCTGCAGGGGTGACAGAACAGCAATGGTTTAAGTTCCTGATGGCTGTGGCTTCCCAGCCTTCACACATTTATTCCAAGATAAAATAAAACAGGGCAGCCCTTTCCCTTGATAGCCTCAGCCTGGAGCAGGGCAAGCCCAGAGAGGGAGGCATGAAGCCAAGACAACAGAGCAGCCCTCTTTGTGCTGCTCCAAAATATCCACATTCTGGTCATTTGTGGAGCCAAATAGCCTGGTTGATGCTCCACCAAATTTGTCACAGGTTAAGAGCAGCTCAGAGCTCAACAATTTGGCTGGGCAGCCGAGTCTGAGGGCAGATGAAGCAGCTTCTCTGCCTGCAGAGGCAGGGAAGACTTTTCCTCAGTGGACACTAGAAGGAGATGTTCCCACAGAATAACAGGGCTAAAATTTGGCACATTTTAAGGAAATACCTGTTAGAGATGCTTGCTCAGTGTCCTGCAGGGCCAGGAGGACTCTGAGTGCTCTGTCTCTGCGTGTTCCCTCTCTCAGATCTCTCCAAACCCCTTACACTTCTTTAGCCCCTGCTCTGACCTGCTGCAGCTCACAAACATTTACCCACAGCCCCGCGCCCGCTGCCACTGCCGGGCAGGACCCCGGGGGTGCCCGTGCCTGGGCAGCCCCACACTCACGTTGCAGCTGTGGTTGATGAACCTGGCGAAGTTCCCACACTTGGTGGCGTCGATGATGGTGTCGTGGTCCACCCTGAACATGTAGCTGCTGCCGATGCCCTCGTCCTCGTAGCGCTTCTCGCGCATGTCGGCGATGACCTGCGGGCACCACGGGCAGGGTGAGGGCACACCATGGCAGAGACCTGCACCCGCTCACCCTGCTGAGCTCTGCCAGGCAACACCTGCTTCTGTGACCCCCCAAAAACACAGACCTGACTGAAAGCACAGATCAGGGTGGGCTTCTTCAGGATTCTCCTGAGTGCTCAGTTTTCACGGGGTGTTGACAATCCCACCCTTGTACCTCCAACCACACACCACCCTCTGCACAGGGCACGGAGCTGACACCCCACAGCTGGGCCCCAACCTCACTGGAAGCACTTTTTCAAGGCTGCCTTTCTGCTCAGATGTCACCCACAGTCCAGCTCACCTGCCTGATGTTCTGACCCACATACTCGATCACCATCTCATCAGCTGCAATGGGCTCCATAGCAAAAAGGCCCCAGTCGTGAATGTGGCTCTTGCAGAATTTTAGTTTTTTCTTCCGGAACTGCGTGAAGAAAAACACCCCAAAACCCCAACCCCAAATTAGCCACAGCACAAAGAGGGAAAAGACGTCCCTGAGTGCAGAATCTGCAGCACAGAGTGACTCACCTTGAGCTGGTTGAACTTGAGCAGGTCACTGTCACAGCTCCCAGTGAAGGAGGAGAGGAGCCTGCGTTGCTCTGATCGCCTCTCGGAACCAGCCCGGGTGGAAGCATGAGGTTGGGCAGGGATGCTCATCCCCTGAGAGGACAAATGGGTGATCAAAGCTGACCCAACACCCTGCAGGCCCCCTGTGAGCAACCCTTTGTGCCACATCCCCACAGAACAGGTGACACCAAACACTGACACCTCCCGTGCAGCTCCGGGATGATCAGCCTGACACAGGCACAGCAACCTCCCCTCCCTCCAAATGGAAGCATCCATTTGGTAAAGCCAAATCCCATTCGCACCTGGCACTGAGCAGAGGACTCCTCACCTGTGTGTCAGCTGGAGGCTCCTCTGCAAAAGCTCTGCTATTGTTGAGGTATTTGAGTTTGTCCTTCTTATCAATTTTGTAGTAGCCTTCACTTCGCGCACAGCCCGTCACGTGCTCCCGCATCCCGTCGTCCCTCTTCTTCTTCTTGGGGGTGGAAAGGCTGGTAGGTGGGAAGGGGTTAAGGAGCAACACAGCCAGAGGTGGGTATCAGACCGAACTTGCTACGTTTACATGGAGCTGATGTTGGGAGCTTGGCAAATTAGGAAGGTTTTGGGGTGTCACAAAAAATAACAACACTACTGAAAAATAAAGAACCATCAGTGGAACCCACTTGCCTACAGGAAAACCAAGTAGCCTCTTTCCTTCTTAGTCATGTGCTCTAGGAAACCAAAGAAATAGTGAAAAATTTAACTTATAAAGGTTAGGCTGCCAAGAGAAAGCTGTTTGAGAAGGGATCTCCCCACAGCACCCACCACACCCCCAGGCAGGATGTGCCATTGTTCTGCTTTGAGTGACTCGCTCCTGTTCTGCCTCCAGGACCTCCCTGAGGACACCACACGGACCTCACAGCAGCAACACTCCCATCCAAGCAGGGCCAGGAGCAGCACAGAGGGGCAAGAGATGCTCCTCAGCCCAGAGGGCTTGGACACACCTCGGTTAATCAGCTCCTTCAGCCCCTCATGGAAAAGGAAAGATCCCGGGTACATGTTTCAAGCCTTCAGGTTTGAAGGCACCTTCAGGGCTTTGGCTTCTGGAAGGACTGTGGAGCAAACCCACTACCAGCTCACCCCAAAAATAACAGCCATGAAGCCTACAATGACTGACATTGACCCAAAAAAGCTCTCTGGGAGGGAAAACGTATCCTTAACAGCAGAAAATTGAAGCAGAGGGACCATAAAAAGCAAGAGGTGATGGCCTCAAAACCAGAGGTGTGAGTTTGCTGCAGAGCAGGTGAACCTGCAGGCCCTTTCACACCCATCCCAGTGTGGCACAGGACGAACCAGCAACCGGCTGCAGGAGATCTTTAAATGGTTCGAAAAGTGGCTGTAATTTTGCTGTTGCAATACTCCTTATCAGCAGGGAAAGAGATGTGCAGTACTTTCACTGTTTTGTTAGTTATTGCTGACTATTTTAAGTGGTTTGGGTGTTTTTGGTTTTGCTTTCCTGTCTTGGAGGGTGCAAAGGATGAGAAATTTGAATTCCACACAATCTCTAGCAACACCCAGGGTGGTGGTGTTTGTCTTCTTCAACACATAAACAGGAGTATCCTTCCTAAAAAGCAGTACTGGAACATTCTGAGGTTTTTAGGACAGCCTTTTAGGCTCTGCTCTGGTGGCTGCACACACAGAGGGCCTTGTGCTGAGACAGCCTGTGTGCCTCAAAAATGCTCCCAAAGGTTCAAAGCTACAGTCCACACTGCTGATTGTCAGACCTTGGGCAGGGAGGGAGGGGATGGGGCCAGACCTGCCCCACCAGTACCAGCTGGTGCAACATGTGCTCCTCGCTGCAACACCAGCAGCACATTCCCCATCCATCCTGGGCTCTGTCTGGCCCTGATGTGCCACTTAGAAACTGATTTTTATCAGTATCTCAAACCCAAAGCAAGTTAAAGCTGCTAAAACCACTAACTCATGGTTTTGGGTACAGATGGTGAGATTATTTTTACAGCAAGCTTTAGCCCCAAGTTAAAGCTCTGTATGTGCAGACTAGAAATCCCACAGGCCAGCTGGAAAGAGAGTCTGGTTTATGTGCAGACAGCAGCTTTTCCAGCTAGGAAGGAAACCTCCCCAGCAGAGGTGCCTACAGACTGTCCCTGCAGTCCCAGCCTGAACGTGCAGCAGAACAGCCACTTCTGCAGTATTTTTGTGTTGCAGCTTCAGAGAATGAACAGCCTGAAATTCCCTTTGCTATTCTCATAAGCTTCTCCCACCAACAAACTTAGTCTGTTGCACTTCAAGTCCTACCCAGGGACCATCTCGTGCATCTCACACGTGGCGTGGGACGCTGAGAAAGGATATAAGGATGGAACACCCACAGGGTGTCATTGAGCCAGTCCATGCCATTGTCCTGCTGCAACAAGCGGTCGTAGGTGATGCACATGAACTTGATGTCCTCCTCATCTATGCCCCCGTTCCAAATGTCGTACAAAATGGTCATCTCCTCGAACTCGGAGCGTGGCCTGAACTGGGGCCGGGGTGGGGAATACTCTGGGGAAGGGATCACGGGCAGGTCCTCAGATGTTTTCTTCTGCCTTCGCCACTGCCTTTTAGGTTTAGCTTCTTCCTCCTTGAAGTCCTCATTCCACTGGTTCTCCAGTTCCTTGAATGGCAGTTTCTCCGCAACTGTCTCAGCTGCCATTTTCTCATGGAAACCGTCATTCCTGAAGTCCAGGGGGACGGCTTCAGGGTCTTTCAGTCCATAGTAAGCATCAGGATGTCCACTCAACAGCTCTTTGCCCACAGCACCTTCCACCAAGGCCACTGGCACAGGGGGAGGTTCTATGGGTTTGCCTGGGTACCCATCCAAGGAGAGTACAGAGGGCGGTGACCGCCTTGGCCGACCTGGCCTCCTTTTGGGAAGAACAGAAGGTGGAGGTGGGGGAGGAAGAAGAGAGGCCCCAGGGGGTACTTCTGGTGAGAGCAAACCAGAGTTGACTTCTGCCTTGCATTCCTCCATGGGCATTCTGCCATCCCCGTGCATGCAGGGCAGGGTCGCTACACGGATTGGCTCATCAGGTGGCAAACCCAAGTCCATGTGGAAATCTGCCTGGGGGGGGCTGGCAAAGGGGATAGGGGAGGGAACACTGTTCATGCTGATGGTAAGGGAAGCACCAAGAGGCTCTTTAAAGGGTTTCTCATCCAGCTCATCCTCTGACTGTTTCTTGCCAGACAGAAGGCAAGGAATGGTAGCACCAGCCTCTGGGAAAGTGGGTGTGAAATTGAAGTCTCTCCCAGGAGTCCGAGGAATGCCACTGTTAATGCCAGGAGACTGGGATGGGTAGGAAAAGGGGCTCCCTGGGACCTGAGGGGAACTGAGGGTCAAGCTGCTTCCCGTGAGGGGAGCATCACTTCCCGGCGTGGCTGGAACGGTGTCCGTGCTCTGCGACTTCGCCAGCGGGTGGGATGCCTTGGCCACAATGTCCCGACCAGGAGTCCTCGGAATCTCCTCTTCCACTGACGTTTTGGTCACCATTAATTGTTCAGGGAACTTCTCCGGAGGGACTGAGGGTTCTTCCTTCCCAGGAGTGGATGGCAGGGGGAGCACGGAGGATGGCACCTTGTGGGCTGGCAGCAGGAGAGTGTCGGTGTCCGCGGGGACCGTCCCCTCGCGCCCCGGCGTGCGTGGCAGCCGCTCGTCCTCCTCCGCCGCCGAGGGCGGCTGGGCTGCAGCACGAGCTTCTGAGCTGCTGTCCTCAGGCTTGCCAAAGAAGCTGCTTTTGCTGGGCAGAGCTTCTCCAAAGACTCCCACTGGAGTAGAGATACAGAGCGTCGCCTCCTCGTCTTGAGATTCAGGCTTTGGACCTTCCTGCACCTCTGGCTCCAGCATGGGAGTGGGGTCAGGCTCTTCCTCTGAAAGGGAAAAGAGGAGAATCAGGAGCTTGGCCTCCACTTGCCAGGAAAGACACGTTTGAGATGCCACAATTAGAGAACAGCTCAATTCCACTGGGAGGCTTGAAAACTCCAATGCTTTACACTTTGGAGGCACAGAGTGTAGAGTAATTAGACACCACCACAGACATTCCTAATGGACCATAAAAACCCCACACTATTAATTTGAGGATTAGCTACAATACAGACCAGAGTGAAGGCTTTCTGCTTTCAAAATCCCTGACAACCTTTTGTACAGATATAACAAGAACCAGCAGACTGTGGGGTGAGGACTCTGAAGGCTCTTGGAGCCCTGAGCCATCAGCTTTTCTAATGTGGGAAGGTAAACTCATTGCAAGGCCAAGGAGCACCCTCAGCTCTTCATGAAAGGAGGAGCAGAACGCTCTTGAACAACCCATGAAGGAAAAGGGAAGCCCTTGTGAGGAATGAGGAGACACTCAGATGGTATCAATGAGGCAATTTGTATGCTGCTCTCCCTGCAGCAGCCTCATTTGTCTGGAGTTTATTTACCCACTTAGGGCCAGGTCCAAAAGGAATCAACGGTGAATCTTGTTAGGCAGCTCAAAATAACAATTTCAAGTGGGAGAGCAACAGGAGGTGAAAATGCCTGGAGAGCTGGAAGGGAAGAATTCCCCATTTGTGCTGAATGAACCAGAGAGTGGCTGGAGAAGAGTCTGAGCCCTTCTCAGAAGGGTCTGGGCTGCTCAAGAAGAATGTGGCAGTTTGGGCCTGTTGCCACAGCTTACCTGGAAAGCTCAGTCCACCTGTGAAGGTGCCCAGGTGCAGGTGTTCCCCAGTTTATGTCCCTCCTGCACACTGACCTGTTCTAGAAAGGATTAGTGCAAAACCAGTTCTTTGCCCTGCCTAGTTTAGCATTTTACCTCTTTATGGCTTTCAGATTCTGTGGCAGCCCAGGAGGGGTGGCCTGTGCAGGGACTGGATTTCCAGCTCTCCAGGTGGCAAACCGTGCCCAGTGCTCACTCCAGTGCTGCCCAAGGCTCCACAGGAGGCCACACTACTTGTGCTCTCCCTGTTGGCTCCAGTTTTATCTTTTTCATTTCCCCCAGCTGCCAACTTTGTCAGGTTTTACACACCTCACTCCTGTTTTAGCAAAAGGTTTCCAATTTCCTTGGGTTCAATACAACTCGTAGTGAATGAAGACAATTTCCTTTTTGCAGAAAACCAGGGAGTATCACTCATTCAAAATGAGTAAGTGAAAAAACCCCACAAATAATATTAGGAACCAGATATAACTGTGAGACTCCACTCAGGCTCCATGTAGCCTCCTAGTCACAAACTGCTTTGATATTAAAACAAAATGAAAGGCAGTAGTGACACTGTAAGCACAGATTCCTGTTCTGTTTTAGCAGTCATGGCTTTTCTGTCTTGAGCTTCAGCCACCACCCCACCCAATCAGTCACCCTCAGCTGATGACAACTGTTCCTGTGGGACACTAAACTGGCCCAGGATAAGATTTGGATACAGCAACCACTGTATTTTTAGTAGCAGATGGATTGTGTAAAGCTCCTTACTAGGAAGGAAAGTGCAACACAGACCTCCTTCCCAGCACAGATAATCCCAGCCTAGAGCCAAGAGGAAGGAAGAGAACAATGGAAATGCAGACACAGACATATTGGATACTGTCAGAAAATTTCCTTGGAGATGTGGCAAAAGGTGCCAAAGCACATGGAAGTCCATACCTGGCCTACAGATGGGGGAGAGAGCAAGTTTTGTCTCCTGGTCTCTTTCCATAACCAAGTGTTTCAGAGTTTCAGCAGCAAGAGATGCCCCTGGGACTTGGCCAGACTCACTTTCCCCTGCCTTGATTTCTTCATGGCCTTCATCTTTCACTGCCAAAGCTGGCTCAGTGAGTCCCAGGCCTGTGGCATCCATGTAGTCATCCACAGGATACAGCTCCAAAATAGTCTCCCTCTCATCGTCAGGAATCTCAGGACCAGCAGGTTCATGCTCTGTCTCAGCAACCATGGCTTCTCTGTCTTGATCTTCAGCCACCTCTTCCTCCTCTTCCTCCTCCTCCTCATCATCCACATCATCCTCATCTGAGTCTGAGCTTGACTCGAAGTCAGAGGAGTCCTCACTTTCATCGGATGATTCAACTTCAGCCTTGGAAGACGAGGGACTTGCTACATCTACAGGGAGAACAAATCACCATCAGTTGTGCTTCCTGACTTGAGCAATGAGGGGCAAATATCCCTCCCACACTGCAGGAGCACAGAAACAGCATCAGCAGCAGGGTGTGGGTTTGAAGGAGTGGCCTCCCAATTCATTTATTCTGGCAGAGATTTATAAATCCTGCCTTTTGGTGCTTATAACAACCACCAACCAACAGCTCCATGAGCAGTGCCCCTGGCTCCTTGCCCACATGGATTGTGTCTTTTACGAAGATCTTCCACTGCCTTTACACACAGATTTAAAAAGTGGAAACTACCACCTTCCAGAGCAGGAACTGACTGATAGGACAGAAAGTTATTAGCGGCCAAACTCCCCCTGTTTGAAATCTGGTCCCTTTTTCTCCCACCACTCACATTCCATAAAACAAGCACACACTTGGGTGACTCCAAGACCTCTGCCCTCGTGCCAGGCTGGGCTGAGATCACTCAGAGGCTGCAGAGCTGCTGCAAAGGGACCCACAGACTGAGAGATCATGGGAGTCTCACAGGTAACAATTAACAACAGCTGTTATACCTTGTATGAAACTGCTGTCAGTGAAAGAAGGTGCCCAAGTTACAAAATGAGCTCACAAGTGCAGAAGGGAGAGCACAGCTGACCCAGAGGTGTCCCTGCTGCTTCCACTGGAACTGCTTACCCTCCTCGGAGTCCTGCTCCTCCTCCTTGTCACTTGTGTCTATGCCTGTCTCCTCCTCATCATCTTCATCCTCATCATCCTCATCTTCATCCTCGTCATCCTCATCCTCATCATCCTCCTCTTCCTCCTTTGCAAGAAAGCATTGTCAAGAATGAACACAGCCTGACTCTGTGATTTGGCTGTCACTGAGTAGCCACCAGTGACTCCCAGAAAGGTTGATCAGAGAACCTGAAGAGGGAATGACCTTACAGAGGCTCCCTGAGGACAGGCCCCAATAGGAGCACTCCTCTCCTGAGAAGGGAACTTTGCATCTGGCATTACTAGGGCACTTTATAGTGACAGAGAGCATTGAAAATGCATCACAAGCCAACACACCTTGCCAGGGGCTGCTTTCACCAAGCCTCCTTCTTCTTCATGCTCCTCTTCCTTCTCTGAAGAGGACTCTTCCTCCTTCCCTGATGTCTCATCTCCCTCTTCTCCCTCACTGTCCAGCTCCAGGGGCCTTGCTGGTCTCCTCCTCAGCCCCACTGCTTCCCCATCCTTCTTTGACAGGTCAGATGTTGTGTCAGAAGCATCCCTGTCCCTCTCTGACTCTGAGGAGCAAAAACAAGAATGGAAGTTGCTGTCAAATACCTCACAAGGGAGGCAAAGGGTCAACTACACAAAGGAAACTTTTCCTTTGGGGAGATGGAAGTTTGGAGCCAAGTGCCCACGTGGTGTGAGAGTGCCCAGGCTTACAGGGACATGCTGATGAGCAAAGGTGCAGAGTGCTGATGGCACAGTGTGGGTGGCCAAAGCTGCCACACAGCAGGCTGAGCAGCCAGGAGACATGGCATGACTGATGTCAGCACAGGTAACCTGAATTTAATGCCTTTTTGTTTTATTCAAGTGTTTCACAAAACCCTGCTCTAGTACTTTGGCTTCAAAAAATTTGTCACAGGGTCAAAACTTTAACTTGAATCTCTGTTTTTATGCAAAATGAAGGGGATTCAGAGCTTTGCCTTCTCTCTACTCTTCCCTGGTTACAGGAAATAAAGTTATGATATTTTCAGATAGATCTTTCTGGCAAAAAAACCCTTTGTTTTCTTTTAAAATCAAATGCAGAGCAAACCATTACATGTGAGCACGTCTCAAAGAGTCCATGAACCCTCCTGAGCCCCCTTGCTGGGGCCCAGCAGAGCTAAAAGAGGTTACAAGTTGTTTTAAAATGTGAGTCTAAAATGTCCCACCAGTGAATTTCAGGTAAGTGAAGCCCGAGGAGACACCTCCCAGCTCTGAGGGCCTTGTGAGGAGCAGGGTTTGGCTCAGATCCCTGTTAACTGGCAGTGAGGACACTGCTGGGAAGTTTAAAGCGATTCAGCCTGTGTGGGTTTTGCATCTGCTCTTGTGTTTCCCACAAATGTGCTTTGCAAACCTTCATCTTCATCATCCACAGAAGTAGAAGGCCGGATCCTCTTCTGATCTCCTGCTGAGGCAGCTTCAGGTGGCTCCTTTCTTTTCACCTGAACAAAGGACACAATTAGCATTTCTGAAAGTTTAGAAACAGCAGAAATCAACTTCTTAAGCAAATTGCCACTTCTTCACTTTGCCGTGGCCACTGACACCGAGAAACCAAGGGCCACTTCCCAGCTCTTGATCCCTTTATTCACTTGCAAACAGAATTTCACTGTGAATGAAATTCTACCCCTTCAATTTGCATCAAAACACTCTGGGTACCAGCATGGGGCATGTCATCACCAGGTACTTTGAGGATGACAGAGAAGACTCTTGACAAAGCCATGTCTGAGATGTAGCAGAACAGAAAGAGAGCCCAAGCCTAAAGCATCTTAAAGAACCTCAAAGCAAGTTTAATTCTAAATAGACTGTAGAATCTCTGTCCCAAACCTTTACTTGCACCTTCTGTGCATTCGAAATCCTAATTTCAGGGAAATTCTCTCTACCCTCTCCCACCCCACACTTGTTTTTTTAAGATACTTTAAATTTTTCATGTAAATGTTCTTTAAAATAGGTGACTCTGTGCTTGCCAGTCTCATTCTGTAAACTGAGCAGCCTCAGGTGAGACTCAGCTGCCAAACTGCCACAGACTCCAAACAGAACAGTGACTGTGTAAAGCACCACAAGCATCAGTGTATTTTTAAAACCAGGCTGAAATGCTGCGTCCTAAACACAGGCAAAAGCCCCATTTCCCTTGCAGAGCAAGGAAATCCTCCACACACAATTCCCACAAGAGGAAGATGAGAAGGAAGGCTGGGACAGAGGTCCTTGCTCTGGTACTGGGGTGGTCAGCAGAACATCCTGAGTGAACACAGAGCAGAGTGAGCAGCCTGAGGGCTCTGGGGCACAAACCCGGCGAGGTGTGAGTGTCCTCCTGAGCCTCCCCTGGGAGCTGGCAGCAGAAGGATGCCAGTGCTGTGCCCTCACCTTGAAGGATGGCAGCCGGATGGCCCCTCGCAGCCCAATGCCCAGCCCAATGGCCTCGTAGCCCAGGCCCTCCCCTTTGTTCCAGTTCTCCAGCAGACAGGACGCGATTCGATCCTTCGGCTTGGGCTTCTCCTCCAGTTCTCCTCCAGACTTCACTGGAGTGAGAGATGCCTGAAACACAGAGAGAGCACACTGCAGAGGGGGAGTTTCCTGGGAAGGACACAAACCCTGGGAACCACTGAGACAGCTGAGGGTTGGGAAACATCACTGCCTTGCCCGGGCATCAGTTTCTCTGAGGGCATCTGAAGATGCCCCACATGGCCACACACACTTGAAAGGAAATGGAGCTGCACACACACCTCTCACAAACAACTCCAGCCTGCTTTAGGCAAGTCAGTCCTCTGTTATCTACCTGTCTTTGATAACCCACACAGCTGAAAGCACCTCCAGACCCTCCAGTGGGGAAGACCTTCCTTCTTTGGAGTGTAAGGCAAAATATAGTGCATCAAAAATCACACACACCCCTGTGTCTCCTTAGCAACCACAGCCCAAGTGCACAAAACATGGCAGAAGGCTCCAGTCCTGGAGAACAGAAAAATCAAAATATTTAGGTGAAACACCTAAGGGTCTACAAAATTTAGTCACTGGACATAGAGCCTCAACAAATTCCATTCCACTGGAGGTGAGGTGTGAAGGAAGAGCAGGAATTCAGGCCCCTGCAGCTGTGGAGTGTCACACGTGGTGGCACATCATGCTCTGCCACCTCTTCCCAAGCAAAGGGCACTGGAGGTAACACCCCCCTGAACCGGCCCATGGCACAACAGCATCTGACAGGCTGGTTTCTCTCACACACTAAGGGAGCTCATGGGCTGAAAGGGGCTGCAATCACTGCAGAGGCAGCACAGGCTCAGCTCTCCTGCTAATCAGGGACAAGACCAATGGGACCATCAAGCAGGGAATCCAAGTGGCAGCACTCCATGTCCAGGGACGACTGGTTATTCCTGGCACTCTGCTTAAAGCATCTTACCTGGGCTTTCAAACCCACACGCATCACTAGATTTGGGAACAGGGAAAAGCCTTCCCCTAGCCCAGGTCCATGGGATGTGCTGCCTGCCCTAGAAACATGCTCCTTCCCAGCCTGCATCCCACAGGCTCTCCACCCTGCCTGACCCTGGACACACCAGCTTTGTCCTTGAGCCTTCCCACCTTTCACCTATGGCATGACACCTCCTGGCAGTCCATCAGCTGCCCCAGCTGACTCTTTGAACACAGCAGCCAAAACCAGTGTGATGGCAAAGCCTGTGGGGGCCTGACCTCCAGTGCCACCAAGGAGCCATGGCTGGCTCATCCTCACACACACAGACACCAGCAACAGGAAGGGACACTTTACACTGAATACTCATGATTTTGTTTCCTGCCAAAGTGGGCAGCTTCTGACTGAGAAGGACTCCTGCCCCACACCACTGCCAGGGGTGCCCAGTCCCACAGAAAGGAGGCTCTGAAATCTGTGAGGTTTTTCTGCACACAGCAGGAACTGGTGGCCTGGCAGAAGCCTCTCCAGGCAGTGCCCTGGGGCAGAAAGGGTTCTGGCATCTCTGTGCCTGGACAGAAAGCACACGTGGCTTCCGATGCAGCAATTTCCTATTTTCAATTACACTGCTCGCATCCAACACAACCTCTGGCAAGGGCTGTGGTGAGTTGCTGAGGCACAGGCAGCTTTCCTTCTCAAAATGGGTTACAAATTCCAGGTGAGGGAGGAAGGAACACGCCAAATCCTGCTGCAGCCTGGGCTGGAAAAGAGCCTCAAGATCTGTCTTGCCTTGCTTGTACTTCTTCACTGCACATGTCTGGTTTAAAACAATTCCTTGAGTATTTCAGTTGCTGCTTTTGCAACTCTTTGCTGGATTTGTTTCCCTCATTGCCCTGGGAACTCAGGGGCCTCCTCCAAAACTCTCAGCACAGGCTCCTGGCAGGAGGAAAAGCTCTGAGTATTGGTCAGGGGAGGGATGGGGTTTCTTGCTGCACATCAAACCAGCCCTGAGCCAGAGCAAGTTGCACTGCCATAAACCAGCTGTTAAGCAGCAGCATTACCAACCTCTCCAGAAAGCCAAGGAGCTCTCCCAGGCACCAGAACTAACACACAGCTGGATCACAAAAGCAGGTGGTGAAGATACTGCTCTGAAAACTGGCCCCTGAGACACAAGAGCTGTCTGCAGGTTGTGGCTTGGTTTGTTGTTGTTTTTACAATAATCCACTGTAATGGTAATTTTGAGGCTTGCCTGAACCTTTCTGTAGTGTCAGGGTTTTTTTTGGTAGTGACAAATTCACCACACATTAGATCACAGAGCTGTTTGCTGGCAGAGGTACCCTTCAAATTGGGTGAGAAAGGATCAGATGATTCATGCAAAGCTGTTTTCTCAGCTAATCCCTGGAACTCCTCACGTATTTATTTGGCCAGTGCTCAGCTTTTGAGTTAATTGCTGCTGTGTGCATGCTCTGGGGAGCTGGAAATGCCCACAGACCTCACAGCACAAAGTGGTGTTCAGTGCTTTCAAACACTCCTCTTTGCATCTGACTTCAGGTTTTTTGCAGCTAAACTTCAGCTTGTGCCCCAGACCACCACCACAAAAAAATCTGCTTAACTTTTCAGGCCCTGGAAATACTACAATGAGACTGAAAAGGGAAAGGAGGGACAGAGACACATGTCTCCCATTTAATTTCAGCAGCCTCAGGCAATGGGGTTTCTCACAGCAAAGCTACTTCCCGCCTTTATTTTTATCTTCTGTTTTAGTTACCATAACAATTTAGGGCTGTGGGGTTTTCTAAAGTCCATTCCAGGCCCCTGCTGCCCCATGCCCTGGCCACAAGCACTAAGAAGAGCTGTGCCCAGGATGCAGCAGAGAGCATGTGAAAGCCTTACCTTGGCCAGACGCTCCTTCTTGTCCCACCAGTCATCAAACGCCCGAAACGCCACCACTTCCACCATCTTGCGGTTCAGGTCCCTTTTCATGATGGCCTTCAGCTCCTTCACTATGACCAGCAGCACTCCATCCACAGTGGCTTTGTGGGGATCCTCCTTCTTGGGCTCGTAGCCCGGGGGTGGAACCGAGGGGTCAAACTTGGGCAGTGGTGGCCACTGCTGCCCCCCACGGCCCAGAGCAGCGCCCATGGAGAAGGGGCGGTAGGGAGGGAGGTTCACGAACTGCATCCGGCCCGTCATGAACGGCGGGTACTGGTACGTGTTCTGCGCCTGCATCATGCGGCTCAGCATCTGCGTCTGCATCTGGAAGGACATGGGCATGCCCCCCCACTGGTTGCCCAAGACACTGATCATGTCCACCTGCATGACAGGGAACATGCCGGGGTGGAANCGGTGGCAGCGGGGGGATGGACGGTGCCATCACAGCCGTGTTGCTGACGGAGGAGTTCACCACGATGGTTTTGGCACACTCGGCGCTGGTGATGGGCGCTGGGTTGGTCTCGTCGTCGGAGATCTCCATGTCCTCCCCTGAAGAATGCTGACCCTGTGACAGGAGAGAGAGGAAGGGTGACCAGCATGTTCCTTCTCCATGACATGACACAGTGCAGGGCTGCTTCAAACAACAGCCAGGGTTAACACACATTTTAATTGGGAATGGGGGAGAGCGAGCAATGCTCTGAAAAGACAAGGCCCCCCCCAGCTGGGGCCTGTTGAAGCTTTTCCATGTCAGACCTCAGGAATCAGTGAGGTAAAAGCTGCCTAAAAGAGCATCAGTGCCAACTGAACAAACCCCTCAGCTCCTGTGGAACAGGAGGAACTGCTCCCGTGCTCAGCAAAATACCCACAATCCAAATGTCTTCCACTGCAAGATACATTATCTCTCATTTGCATCTCATACTGACAAGTACATTACACCACGAGGTTTTATTCCTTATTCTCTCCATGCACAAAGAATTACCTTGTTTTTTAATTATAATCTCTGGCTCATTTGCTGTCAACTCTTAACCTCTAATTGTGGGAAGACAATACTTCTACATGGTTGCTGCTACTAAAAGCTTCCTTCACTAGACCACAGCAATTCACGTGGGAAAAAAGAGCCCCAAACCTTGTTAAATTGCTTTTAAACATCAAAGTCGTAAATGCTGGGATTCAAAGACATAGCATGTTGTATTTTGGGGCAAAAGGATTACTTTACTAGCCACAGGTAATACAGAGGTATAGAAAATGCTAAAACTACATCCCACCTCCTTTGCCAAAGGGATGGAAACTGGCTTAAAACAGAGCTTGCTCTTAAGTTTCAAAGTTGTCTGACTAGGTCTTGTAAACCAGAAAAGCCTCAGGAGCTCAGCATGGCCACACTTGCACGCTGTGTCCTACAGGCACTTCAGTCCTCGAGGTGTCTCCAGCACCAAGAATCCACTGTCACATCCCTCAGGTACTGATAAAACAAACCCTGGTAAGAAATACAGCAACTCAACACTGCTGGAAGGCACATCCACACACTGACAGTTTATGCAGGAAACACAAACAGAGCTGATCTCTTCCTGGAGTGATGACAGCAGACAGGACAGGGGCCCAGGAACCTTCTCCAAAAGTATTTCTCCCTTTGCTGATCTCAGTGAGGACCATCCTGGTGTCTCCAGAGCTCCTGCCCGCCCTGGGATCTGCAGCTCCAGCCCAGCTGAGCCAGGAGTTGATCACCATCAAGTGGTCTGCAAGTGCCTCTATCACAATCCTGACAAGAGTTTTGGAACCTGCTGGCTGCTCTCAGCCAAATTTGCCTGTAGATCCCAAAGTTATTTACTATTTCCCCCACATTTTGTGCCAGCAGGTGCGTGCCTCTTCTGTCTGCTCTCCTACTGGTCTCCCCAGTCTGAAAGGAAGGAGCAGGATCAGACACTGGAGAACCTGGAAGTTCTGGGAAGAGCTGCTGGGGAAGCAAGATTTACAGAGGCATAGAATATGCTGAGCTGAAACAGGACCCACAAGGACCACCGAGTCCAACTCTTGGCCCTGCACAGGACACCCCAAATGTGCCCAAATGCTCTTGAACTCTGCCAGGCTCTGCTGCTGTGATTTGGTTTCTAACCTGTGAATCTTGCACTGGGGCACAGCAACAAGAGCAGGAGCAGCTGAGCTGTCCCTGCCAGGAACTGCCACTGGGTGAGGCTGAGCAACCACAACTCTCCAAACCACGCCAGAGCTTCACGTTTTATCAAAGGTCATCTGTGCTGCAGCAGCCACCACCAGAGAGCAGGCTGAGCTCGGCAACCGTGCAGATCCTGGGCCTGGCACCTCCCCTGGCCCGCCCTGCCTGCATTCCTGTGCTGCAGCACCAGCCCAGAGCTCACACACACCTGGGGCAGCCCCAAAGGGCCACTCGCGGGTTCAGAGCTCTGAAAATGCCCAGCAAGGACATGCCATGCACCTGGCAACACCCCAGTGAGTGCTATGGACCCCCTGCTAATGGTGACACAGAGGGGACACTCCTGGAGTCACTTCAGTGCATCTTTATGTGCAGGGAGGACCCTGAGATCAGCTCAGTTGGTTAAAACTTGGCTGTAATAATGCCAAGGTCATGGGTTCAATCCCCTGTGTGGGCCACTGACTGAAGGGTTGGACTCGATGGTCCTTGTGGGTCCCTTCCAGCTCAGAACAGTCTGGGATTCTGTGAGGGCTCCAAGGGCTGTTTGGTAAACCCCGAAATGAACAGCTAAAAAATGAAGTGGAAGTAACAACCCCCTGCACTTGAGTCTTCTCAAAGCCCAGTTGTGTCACACCCTCGAGGTGCCCACATGGCCAACACTTCAGGGGGTCTCCCACCCTGCACCCTCCCAGCTGCTCCACTGCAGTCACCTCACACACCGAGGGATGAAAGGACATGGTGCAGCTCCAACCACTGCAGCCTCAGTGAGAGGAGAAAAGGAAGAGCAAAGGCGACTGTGGCAGGTGTAAACAAGTTTCCTGTGAAACAGACCCCATTTTTCAGCGAGTGGACACAAAAGGCCCTGTTAAAAGCACTGGCTCCAATTGCAAAAGCTGGATGATGTTAAAGGTCGGCGTTGGACAGAAAGCCAGGAGTGTTCAGGCCACCAAAGACAGACAAAATCAGCCTCAAATTCACATTCATCTCATCTGATGGGGGATGGAGAAAAATCACCTCATGAAGCCTCAGGGGAGCACCAGGTAGTGCCAAGCCACAGATTTTCCCCAGTGCCTCGTGCAGGACCTGCTCCCTCCCAGAGCCACCTGCCCCCAGCGTGGGGCACAGCTCAGCACCCAATGCCAGACCCAAAGCACCTGCCCAAGCCAACACATCATCCCCTCCTGCAGCACCACCAGCCCCCAGTCCTGCCACAGGAGACCCCTGTGCTCCTGCCCATCACCCAGAGCCCAATACCATCCCCACCAGCCTTTACCCACCCTCAGAAACAAGGAATCCTGCCCGATAAACAAGGGTGGTTTTCCCTTTTTAAGGCAATACCACATAGAAAAAGCCAACCCTGAAACTGCAGAGAGGTGGCAGAACTAGCAGGATTCCCTGCTGGAGGGCACAGGGCTTCCTTCACTCATACAGGCATTTCTTTTTATTTAAGCTGAAATAAGGACTGCTAAAGCAAAACCCAGCATGTTTGGGAAACTGAAAGTTGAGAATTCTGGTGCTCAGATGGGTCTGCAGGAACCAACAGCAGATTCCCTGCTCCCTGCAGGGCTGGGCTGACAACTCACCTGCACCTGCACTTGCACAGTCTGTGCTCCAGTTTTACCCCAAGCAAGATGGAAAGAGAGAGAGAGAAAGAGATAAAGTGACAGGGAGAAAAGGATCAGAAATGGCATGGGGGGTACAGGGGAAGAATCACAAGGTGAGGAAAGAGGTCAAACCAAAAGATCATCTAGAAGGAAGTCTTTAAAGTTAAGAGGAATGAATATTTAAAGAGGATGAGCAGTTACAGGAAAGTCACATCTAAGGGGGGGAAACAGGCACCAAGTGCATGAGATCAAAGCACAGACAGAAAAACCAAGGGGAGACATAGAAATACCTTCTGTTACATGAATTTCTTTTCATTCACCTGTGTGAACCTGGATTTACTGTGGTTACTACTGAATACCTCTCAGGGCAGAGCTCAAAAGTGGCTGTGCTGTCCTCTCAAAGAAACCAGCTGGCCTCCCTCTGCTCTCACAAGCAGAAGAAAGTGAGCTGAGAGATGACACATGGACTGCCATGAGGATGGCATGGCCAAGGCTGTCAAAAATCTGTGTCAATCAGCCCTGGAGTTCACCTGCCTGTCTCTGAGGTCATCTGGTCCAATGCCACCAGAAAACCTCCTCCAGCCCACTGAGAGAAAAGCCATTTCCAGCTAAATTAATTTGTGCTGCCATCTTTGCTTTGCCTTAATTAAATTAAGAGTTAGCAAAACAGGTATTTAATTATACGCATGACACATTTTTCCAAAGGTGTTTTAATGATGCAAATTTGTTGGGAGAGATTCATGTCAGCGTAACTGGTTATAAATGGCCTCATTCACTGTTCACCCAAAATGCTAATTGCCACCTTTAACACCAGCACAGTGTGCAGAGCCTCTGGAATTAAATGAGGGAACATCCTGGGCTGCCACTCCTGGATCAGCCTGAACAGTGACAGGGAAGAGCCACTGAATGCAGGGGATGGATCTCACCTCAGAGCAAGACCCACTTTGCAAGCAAATGTTCTCACACCTGCAGAGAAAGGAAACTACATCCCAATATTTGCATTTATATATATATATATTTCTGTACCTTCATCATCCACACTGCTCAGTACCTTTCCTACAACAGGCAGAGGAGCTTCACACGCTTCCCTTTCCTTCTAAAAGGCCACCTTATAAGGAATTGACTCAAAATTCCAGGACACATTTTGAATACCATCAGCTTACAGCCAATTTCACTTAAACATTCTGCTGGTACCAAGGTGTGTTTGAGGTAGGGCAGCAACTCCTCTGACACTGCCTGGCTGAGCTCTGGGGTAGCAAAACAATGAAATGCAGGATCAATGGCACTCATAAAACACAAGGGCATCAGCTTTAATGTTTTTCAATAAAGCTAGAACTAAAATCTGAAGTGCCTCTTGGACAGGAAGCTTTTAGAACCTGGTTAAATAGTCCCCCCCTGGGTTTGGACTGAGTCCATCCCAGGGTTGAAACTATTTACAAGTGATCAAGTCTCCCCCTTTATTGCTACAAAAAAGCAGGGAAAGAAAAGCCTTCAGAGAGGACAACTGACCCACCAGGGGCAAACACCAAGTCACTGATGGAGTCAAGACCAGGCTCCAGGTCCCTCTGACTTCCTATTCCCCAGCTCCAGCTGCCTCACACTGGGCTCCTCACTGCCTGTGCTCTGCTTTTGACAAGAGGAACAGCACTACTGCTTTGATTTCTGGGTGAAAATAGTCCAACAACACACAACTCTTCTCTTCCCAGAACCCTCAAAGAGAACGAGATGTTTCAAACTTGTCACATTTTTTATGCCACCAACCAGAACAAAAAAGAGGCCTGAGGACACCAAGCAGCCACTTGAAACTCCTCCTCAAAGATACAATTTCAATTAAAAACTCCTTCAAAAAAACACAAGCCCATTCAAGATTGGCCCAGAGAATCTCCCCATTCACTCTGATAACAGAGCAAATACCTCTTGCTGCCCAAAATCTACAAGCCCAGAAAGGGCTCCAGAGAGTATTGCTTTATTGACTTTTAATTTGCTTTTGGCTTGCAGGTTCCACACATCCTTGGGAGGAGGGGCTGTGGCTCTGAGCTGCCCTCCTGGTTTGCTGGCAGAGCAGCACTGGGCACAATGACATGGCAGAGGGACCTGCTGGGCACTCACACCTCGTGGTGCCAGGTGTGACCAAGGCAGGCTCAGCACTGTATTTACAACACCTGAAAGTATTCCTGCCTTGCTAGCCATAATTACAGCTCTGCCTCTGCAGCAACACACACCAGGGTGGGACTTGCTGGGGTTGCAGAGGTGGAGTAGAGGAGGGCAGAGCTGCTCGGGGTGCTTTGCCAGCAGTTCAGCTCCAGCAGCAACACAAACACAGAGCAATCTGCTGCCTGCACCTTCCTGGGTGAGCTCCAAACCTGCCCAGGTAACTGTGCTGTCACCAGCACCTGTGGTGGCTCCTGCTGGCCAGCCCACCACCACCACAGCCTGGGCTGAGGCTGGAGTTGGGTCACTGCCTCCTCCCCCTTGGTTAGTCAGGTCTTTCCACCTCCTCTGGGCAGCTGAGAGAGCTCCCATCCCATCCTCCTGCTGCTGTCAGAGCCCTCAGTGGCAGCCACAGCAGCTTTTAATTGGGCCAAGACAGCTCTCAGATGTGTTTGCACTATAATAAAATGCCCAGCTCAGTAAGAGGCAAATGGAAAGATTTACATATTACAAATCAGTGATTATAAATATCTCCAGCAACATGTATTTCTGTCTGCAGAACAGAAGACTGCAAGCTTTTTATATAGTCATATATTTATGCAGCACTTTGTAAATTAACTCACAGGCAAAGGCTGCAAACACCCAGATCAGAGCAACGGACTCAACACTGTGTCCCACAAAAAGGGGCACCAAAAAGGCTGGAAAGGAGCAGGGAGTTCTTGCAGGAGAGACATTACTTGGGTGTTCTGCTTTCTCTAACATCAATTGCCAAAGTACCTCTTATTACTTGAAAAAGAGAATTCAAGGTCTCAATGTCCCACCTGACACACACACAGTCCTGGCTTGGGTTGTGTTTTGGTCTGGGACTCACTTGCAGCACTTCTTTGGCACAGAAAATCCTCCCCACACCTACAGGGCTGCCCAACGAGTAGAACCAGTGACAATGACATCCAGGTGCTCACTGTAAACAAACAGCTCTGTAAACATCAGCCCAACTCACGCCACTTTTCCTTCTAATGCCAAGAGGGAGCTTTGAGTCAATGCCTCAAACCGCAGAAGGACAGAGGGAGAATTGCCCAGAAGTCTCTGTCGGTCCCAGCAGAGGGGGACAGGGGTGAGGAAATGCCACCAGGATGCCGGTTTGTGTCTCACAATGTGCTGCCTCAGGTTGCTGGTCCCTAATTAGACTGTCCTGCATGCAGGGAGAGGCCACAAGTTGGGATTTGGAAGGATGCAAGGAAGGAGCTCAGCTGGGCTTTCACTGTACAGCAGGAAGGGCTCCTGAGAAAGGGAAGCACATGGGGCTTCCCTTACAAAGGGAAAAGGTCTCCTCACTCACTTCCAGCATCTCCTGACACCAGGAACAGAAGTAGATTGACTTGTGTTTTAAGGACAGCAGGAGAGCTGGAAGGCTGCCCAACAGTCCATGCCATCACCAGAAAATGTAGTGAATTAAGATGACAAAATGAGCTAAAATGACTCCTGTAAGATGGGCAGAGGTGCCAAAGAGCATCCCACACTCATGCAAATCCACAGCACCAGCTTCCTGCAGGCCCTGAGCAGCTGACATGGGTCTGGCACTTCACAGCCCCATTTCAGACTCCAGAGAGGATTATGCCCTGTTTCCCTGCAGGACAGTGAGCAACATGAATGTCTCCAAGGGAAGGAATGGAGCAGTAGCTTGAGAAATGTGATCAGGAGACTCAGTCCTGAGAAGACCCAACCACCATTCAGTACTTTCAAAACTCCATCCTCTTGGCAAGACAGCACCATGGTTCAGTTTTCACCTGGGGTAGCAATCCTCCAAGCCAGGAGTTCAGCCAGTGGGAGAACAACTGCCAGACCTGCCTCAGCAGAAAGCCTGAAGGGATGAACTGGCAAAGAGGGCAATAACTCACTGAGGAGGTTGCTCTGTTTGCTAGAAATTGCATTGTCTTCCACAACAGGAATGGCTTAATTTGGGTCTTTCTCTCTTCCAGAAGGGGAAGGAGGCTCAGAACTGCAAACTTCATGGCATATGATGGGGTTACACTGCTCCTTGTCACCAAGGGCACCAAAGGAGTGATATTTGGAGAAGCCAGGCGTTGTCCCTGGGCTTCCTATGCACAAGAGACTCTGGCAGAGTCTGCAGGGACAGGCCAACCAACATCCTTTGGGTCCACAGTCACATGGAAACTTCCAGCCCCGCCGAGGGCACAGATCTGGGACGAGACCACCGTGAACATCCAAGTGGGCAGATGACAAAAGGCAGTGAGGGGAGTCAGTGGCCCCCAGGCCAGCTCAGGGGTGCCTGGGCAGGCTGTGAGTGCCCCCCCAGTCGCCCCTTCTCATTATGTGAACAAATTCGAGCTGGCAGGGGGACTGTGTGCCAATTCAGGGGCTGTGTCATGTGGCCACTGTGGTTTTCATCACATATGAAACACCCTAAAATTGGATTTACCATCTCATGGAACCATGGCCTTTTCCCTCAAGTCTTAAGTAGATCTTATTAAGGGGAAAAAAAAGGGTTTCTTTATGGGGGGGAGGAGGAGGCAGGGGAAAGGAAGGAGGAAAAGAGGGGGAGCCATGTAACAAGGCAGGCTCTTTCCACAGCAATGGTTGATCTGGTTTCCCTGTTTCAGACTGGGGGAAGGGACAGCTGAAGAGCTATTTGCAATCTAACTTCAAAGGCTTCAGTCGACTGGGAAGCTAAGTCATGCATAAAAGGATGGTAGAGTGGCAAGAAAATACCCCCCACAGATAAATTAGTCAGCGAACGTTCTCTGCTTCTCCCAAAGACTTCTATACAGCCAGAGTGGCTTTCCCCAGGTAAAGCCCCTTTCAGACAGCAGGTTCAGTGATGCAGAGTCCTGGGAACAACCCAGCCAAATCCAAGAGAGGAACTGAACAGTCTCTCTGAAAAAGAGAAAGGCAGTAGTGAGCATGCAATGGGCTTCCCTGACATTTTCTGCCACCTCAGCCATTATCCATGGATTTTATTCCAAGGTCTGTCCACACACAAAAGATGAAGAGCTTGAGGCAGCATCTCCTTTCCCAGAGATGCAAAGAAAAGCTGGGAATTTAGGAGAAATCCCACTGTACACAGAGAACTCATTTCCCAAAGGATTCTGTGGTGCTGCTCCACACCTTGCTGTGCAGAAAGGCACCCACATTTCTAAAGAGCAGGAGGTACTTTGCAACCAAAGATAAAGAGAACTGGCAACATTAGATCAGAGTCCACCTGTAAGGCAAACCCCCCTGCAATAACTGCATGTGCAGAGTACACAGATCCCTCACAGCTCAGTGCCAGGCAGGAGCTCACATGCCACCCCCTGACCTCACCCTCATACTTAAACCTCAGGTCAAACGGAGCCACAGATGCAGATCTTGCTCCCAAGCAGGTGATAAGAAAGCAGATAAGCCTGGAAAACAGTCTAGCTTTTCAGCTGATAGCAGCCTGTTGAAGAATAGGCTGTGCATATACTGTATTTAAACAAGTTCTAATCAGCAGAACTGGGCCAGTTTGACACTCTTCCCCTTTCACACAGTATTACTACACCCTTGGGTATCTGAAGTCACGTGGCTGCCACAGTTATGGCAGCGTTTTCAGGGCCCTGCTCGGGGCTCTTTGTGCTTCAGTGTCGGTACCAACAGTGGTGTCATTTGGAAGTCCTGGATGTCCACAACACACCCTGGGCAACACTGAGTCTCCTCAGAAGAGGGTAGAAATGAAGGAATCAAGGGCTTGAAGGGCAATGGGCAAACAGAAAAAGAGTTTTTGTCAGATCACTCATCAGCATCATCCTTTAATGCTCTTCTGCTCCCACCACCTGCCCTCAGATCCAGGTGCCCTTAGTGCATCCCATGGCAGCAGGTCAGTCACCTGCCTTCCTTCTCCAGAGGCATCCCAAAGGATCAGCCTGGCTTCTCCTTCCCTTCTCCGAGAGCTTGAGCTGCTCCTTCCCTGAATTTCTCAGGTGCAGTCCTGGTCTGTCCTTGTGGCTGGGAAGCAAAGAGGCCCAACTGGTTTTGGGACCTGCAAGAAAGGCCAGGAGCCCACAGCTGATGGAGGCAGCTGATGGAAGAGCCCTTTCCAAACATGCACAGTTTTCCTCTCCAAAAAGTGTGCAACAAACAGGGGGAAAGAGTTAAAGTCCTGATTTTTATGTGAACCTTTCCCTTTCCTGAACACTTTTGGTGAGAATTCTGGAGCCTTCCACGGCTGGTCTGCAAAGTCTCACAGACTCAGCACTGCTCTCCTCCCAGCAGCTCTTCCCTAGCCCAGTATCAGCTGTTTGAAAAGAAATAAGGAAGCTTGAAAGAGGGAACACACTGTTAATAAGGTCTTTAGGACTTTGTTATCATCCTGACTGCAGACACAATATGGTTTCAAATAAGAAAACCTGTGGCTTTCTGTTCTGGATTCAGCCACCACCACTGTCCCAGGCAGGACAACGGGACCTCTGCCGTGCTTCTGAGATTCCCAGGCAAACTGCTGCACAGGAGCCTGTTCAGCCAGTCCATGTGATCCTGAGAGACAAAAAGCATTTCCCCCCCTTGGGAAGAGGCCCCCATGGAGGTGCTGTGAGTGCTCCAGGTCTCTGGGCCGTGGCCACAGAGAGCAGCAAAGGCACCAAACCTCTGGTTTGGGAGGCTCAGCACACACAAGCCCTCTGGCCATGGCCAGACTGTGAGCCCTGCCCAGCAGTGACCACAAACGATGACTGGCACCCTAATGAGCTCAGCAGGCTCCTCATTTTCTGAGCATTACAACACAAGCCTGACAAGTCCTCCCGTGGGTGCATTAATACATCACAGGAGACACTTCACTTCGAGGAGCCTCTTTCCAGCAGCTGAGCAGAGAAGTTCTGCCTCAAAAGTAAGGGTGAGGCCAGCAAGAAACACTTCCCCTTTGGTAACATTTCTCTTCTCTCTGGAGGCATCTTGAATTTTTCACTGCTTTATTTCCTGCTTAGATTTTCCTTCTCTTGCTGTACTCGCATTGAACTAAGTGAGGCCAAAGAGGAGACAATCAGCTGAAGAACCTAACATATTAATTAAAACATTAAAAACCTTCCTTTTTCTAAGTCAAAGTCTAGAGCAATATCCAGCCACAAATACCTTCCCTGTCCAAAACCTGCTCAGTGAGGGAAAAGCAACTTTTTGCCCATACCACTCCTCTCAGGTGATGGAAACATAACCCTTGTGGCTGCCAGCTGCAGACTGACCCCTTAACAAAACCAATCTCTGTGCAGTAGATGACATTTCTCATGGTTCTTAGGAGATATTTAACTTTTACTAATAAACCATCCCCACTATATGCAAAATAAATCGAGCAACTGCAATGGTTCTAAAGCAGCAGAGTGGAAACAGCTCCCAGCTGGGCTGCATTCCCACTGCCATTTGTGCAGGCAGAAAACATGCAAAGGAGAGAGGAGAGGGAAATATGCTGATTTCTCCACCTGTCTCCTCATTAGCAAGCAGGAGGTTTAAACAAACACATGGAAACACTCTGCACCCAGAACAAAACTGAGCTGTACCTTCACTGCCCCAGGACACTGTGCAGGCTCAGAGTGCAGACGGGCTGAAAAATGGATGTTTGTGGCAGACAGGTTCACCAGCAACTCCTGGGTAAGATCACTACTGATCTGCTGGGCATGAGCAGAGGAGGGAGCCCAGGGGAGCAGCAGCACAGACAGCCCAGCTCTGAGGGAGCTTTTGGTGGCACCCACTGCAGGACTCTCAGTGACCCAGAGCAAATAACCCCCAGCACAGACAGCCAAGGAAAGACAAAGATATGCCTTTTCCTTGCTCACTCAGGAGTAGATCCAAAGTCTCTCCTGTGCTCTCTTGCAGCAGAGCTGTAATCAAGCTCTCCCACGGGTGACTGCCCAAGTGAAAGGACTGCACGTACCTGGGCAGAGCCTTCAGCAGCAGCCAGTGCCAGGTGAGCCATGCTCTGCTCCTCAGACCCACCACTCCAGCCCTCAGGCTCTTCTAGGCCTCCTCCCCATGCTGGTGGCACTTATTTTACTCAGTTCTTTAATACCAGCTTTAGAGAACTTGGCTGAAATGCTGGAGATGAGTGTGAAGCCCTGCAGGAGCACAGGGCAGCACAGCATCTCTCCAGCCCCTGCCTGAGCAGGCACAGCTAAACCCCCCTCAGTCACATCCAAACCCCTCTCAGTCACATCCAAACCTCTCTCAGTCACATCCAAACCCCCCTCAGTCACACAGCTCTTACTTGTAATTTTTAAAGCAGCTTTCCCACTAGATTGGTTCATTAGCTTGAAGTTACATATGAAGTCTTGAACAGGCAGGTTACTCATTTAAAGAGTTATGTGAAATAGTTGTGAGAAAAGCAGAAAACCAGCCAAACACAGCTCTGTGCTCCTCTATTCCAAGCTCTGCCCCTCTGATCCAGGTGACCAGCTGGAAGGCACAGGCATTGTTTTATTTTTGAAGCAGTTGTGCAGAACAGCTGGCTTGGTGGTTTGCAGCTAATGGATTATTACTTAGGCCAGTTTGGGCTCAGCACCTTTAGAAGCAGCAGAGCTGCACAGTGGTATTACAGCACACACGGCATCAATTCATCTCCCTGGATGTGATTCTAAGGTCGTGCCTCACCAGAACAACTGCACTGTGCAGTGCCCTTGATGCCAGAGCCCAGTTAAAACAGTAAAAATACTGCAAAAACTGGGTCATAACAAGAGTCCAACATTCATCCTTCTTACAAGTCAGTTCGTACCTTTAGCCCCAAATTCACTTACAGTAAAATCTAATCTCACATAAACTCCATCCCAATCCAGTCAGACTCCTTCAGAGCTGCTCTTCTGAGTTCTGGATTTTTTCTAAGGCACCTAAAGCTCCACTTGGACACTGAAATAGTTCCACATAAACCCTTCCAGAGCAAACCCAGAAGCCATGTGGGAGCTGCACCCACTGCTCAGTGGTTGACCCCAAACCCCAGTGCAAACCCACCTGTGCAGTTCCTCATGTCTCCCTTCCTGCCTCCCCCTCTCCAGGACCCCACAGTGACACAACGCACAGAGCTGGGCTGCAAAAGCCACCCAGGGCCCCCTAAAGGACTCTGTCCCCACAGCCACCATGCCAAGAGCCACTTCCCTGCCTGCACCACGAGCCAAGGCAAAGTCAGGCAGCAAGACTCCCTCCAGCTCAGCCTGAGCATCCAGCCCAGCAGGGATCACAGCTTACTGGTGGTGCCTCCCAGCCAGGCTGGGTGCTCCTGGTGCAATGCCAGCTCCCAGGGAATCTAAAAGCAATTCCAGCATCAGGACACCATCCTCCAACAGGGCTCTGCTGTGGCCAGGCTGCCCCTGGCCCCCAAACCCACCCCATCTGCCTGGAACACCCCTCAGCTCTGCAAAACCATCTGCTGGTAACACTCCCCTGAGGTTATTTGTGAGATATAACCCACCTATCGCTGTATTAACAAGCAAATAAATTAGCTGAGATTCCCCTGTCATAGTGCACCCTTCCTGCACATCTCCATGGCACACATTCCACCAGTGGATTGTCCTTTATGCTTTACTGTAATGTGAATAATTTAATGTAGTACGAAGGATTTTCATATTTTCCAGGTATTTTTTTCCCTGACAATAGCAGAATGCTTGTAGCACCATGATAACAGTTGCTCTCATTTATCTGCATCCTTCAAAGACAATATTTTAATTATCTGCACTGGAAACTCTCAGCCACATCTGCCGACCAAAATGCCACATTTGGCACCTGTTTAGCAACAAGGACTGGATTGGGAAACTGTCCCCAGAGCCACGTGCCAACATCACACCAGCCCTGCTCCCACCAAACAACTGCTATCACCTGAAATGGATATGTTTTGTTTTGCCTGGGATACACAAGGCACCAGAAATAACAAGCTCCTTTGGGAAAAGGGAAACCTGGAAAAAAGCTGCCCACTTCAGCAATCCCTCCCCAGGCTCCAGAGGGAAGGTCTCCCTGGTGTGTGCAACACGTGTTAATCCTGCACTGCTGGAGGAGCACACACCACCTGGACACAGCACAAAACTCTGTCTGCTCACTGTGAAACAACAGCTCTTCTGGAAAAAATCTGGGTGTAAGAGAATAACCCCCACTCCACAGCACCCACAAAAGCAGCAGACATCCCATCCCCTGGTCAGGCCAGCAAAAGACCCAGGAAAAACAAAACCCCATCCAACCTCCACCACCCTCAGCCCTCTTCCTCCTAAGGCTCTGTGCCATTGCACTCATTGGCACAGGAAATCTGGGCAGTGGTGAGTCTGAGGACATCCCACCCTGAGTGGCTGAAGGTACAGGCAAGGAGGAAAGATGGGAAGGACTGGACCCTGGCAAGGGGAGGTTTAGGTTGGATATCAGAAAGAAATTCTTTACAGAGAGAGTGCTCAGGCATTGGAATGGGCTGCCCAGAGAGGGGGTGGATTCCCCATCCCTGGAGGTTTTTAAGGTGAGACTGGATGTGGCACTGAGTGCCATGATCTGGTAATCACAGTGGGGTTGGATCAAGGATTGGACTTGATGATCTCAGAGGTCTCTTCCAACCCAGCTGATTCTGTGATTCTATGATTCTATGAAGACCATCTTTGCTTTTCCTCTTCCCTCCTCACCATCCATAACTATGTCCCTGACTTACTGCCTGATATGGAGAGAGACTGGGCAAAACACAGGAGAGCTGGTCAAAGGTGTGTGATAATTGCACCTGGCACAGGGTTATCACCTGCACACAGATACAGCCCCCAAACACAGACACGGCCCCCCAGACACAGACATGGCCCCCCAGACACAGACACGGCCCCACAGACACAGACACGGCCCCACAGACACGGCCCCACAGACACGGCCACTCCAAACACCACTAAAATACACCAAAACCAAAACACCCAAGCACTGACTAGCGAAAACTGGAAGTTGAGCTGCAGCTCCCTGACCCTTTTGCAACCCCCCCTCCCACCC
>VWZD01011781.1:87096-103942 GCA_013396695.1 Sakesphorus luctuosus
GCCAGCCCCACGTGGAGGAGTTTCGGTTCCCCCAGGCAGGGCAGCCCAGGCTGGCAGTGCCCTCTGTGCATAGGGCGATTGCCACCAACAACTTCCTCTGCTCAGCCTCCTCCTGAAGCAACACTTTTGCAACAGCCAGAGGAGCAAACCTATTCCACCTATTCCAAGCCAGAGAGAAATGAGAAACCCCAATCTGCTGTCTTGGTGTTTTATGTATTTATACACCTTGACCTCACAAAGTCTATCCACACCACTGGAAATGTGTGAAACCAGACATTGACTTTATTTCAGTACTATGCAAATAAAACCCATTTAAAAATACTTCCCCCCCCCCCCCCCCCTTTCTTTCCCCTNCCCCCCCCCGACCCTTTTCTTTCCTCTTTGCTTTTTTTAAATACTTTGTTTTTAGGAGCACAAAATTTGAGCAATCTTTCATGGCCGTGATGAATGGGCATTTCCAAAAGCAAGCACTGCACTTGCACAATAAACCCTGAGCCAGCAGTACCACGTCTGGGTCAGAGGAGCCCTCGTGGGCAGGTACATGATGCACAGAGTTAATGAATCATAGGATCATAGAATCAATTGGGTTGGAAAAGACCTCTGAGATCATCAAGTCCAACCCTTGGGCCAACTCCAGTCCCTTTACCAGATCATGGCACTCAGTGCCACGGCCAAGCTCACCTTAAAAACCTCCAGGGATGGGGAATCCACCCCCTCTCTGGGCAGCCCATTCCAATGCCTGAGCACTCTCTCTGCAAAGTTTTTTCTGCTCTCCAACTTCAATTTCCCCTGGCAGAGCTTGAGCCCCCCGTGCCCCCTTGTCCTATTGCTGAGTGCCTGGGAGAAGAGACCAACCCCCACCTGGCCAGAACTTCCCTTCAGGCACTTCCAGACAGTGCTGAGGTCACCTCTCAGCCTCCTCTTCTCCAGGCTAAACACCCCCAACTCCCTCAGCCTCTCCCCACAGCACTTGTGCTCCAGTCCCTTCTCCAGCCTCGTTGCTCTTCTCTGGACACACAGGTTGATGAACACACAGGTTTCATTCTGAGTTTTGCCCCACCTTTAGTAGGTACAAACAAGGACCCCACACTGAAAATTAAAACTCATAGACAGGGGGGTGGCGAAGTCACGAGACTCAAAATTGATGCAATACGGAAAAAAAACGTTCTACTGCTGAACTACATCTATTTAGAGGACTCCAGGAAAGGCAGCAGCCAGCAGAAATTTGAATAAGCACTCGCTCGTCTGCTCAGTGCTCTGTGTCAGACACACACACACAGCGGCTGCTCCGGCTCCTTCAACACCAGACCCAGAAATTTGTGCTGTTCTGGCTGCTGCCAGCACAATTTGTTAACAGCAATTATCTTCTCAATATTTCTACTGATTACCTAACACACTGGCACGTTTTCCCGGTGGCTCTGCGTGTTGCAACACACGCTGCCATCCAGCAACTTGTCTGCATTCCCTTGGTCACTTTTCACAACCATCAGAGGTGAAACACAACTGGAATGATACTGGGTTGGAGAAACTGTGAGGAAAACGTGTCAGTCCAATGTGAGGCTTCACAGCCCGCATTTATGCCATCTGAACATTCAACACTGTCACTGCTAAAATCTGAGTGCTGGAAAGAATAGGAAGAACTCAGCAAGCAGCAAAAGGAAGATGCCAAGGGCTCTCTAACTGTGGATGGATGGTCTGCAGAGCTCAGATGTGCAGATGTTATTTCACCATGAGCTATATGCTATGGTTAAACACTGTCATTTGGATCTAAGTTTCCAGGGCAGCAGAGCATCTCCAGATTACACAAACACAAAATAAGCAGTGCTCTGCCTATTAATGAGCAATGCAAGTGTGCACAGCCAGGCCACCAGGAACTGAAAATTTACACAAAGTCACTGGTGGCAAAACAGAACCAAGTGAGGTAGTGGTGAGAGTATTGTCAGCAACAGTGATTTATAAAAAGGAATAGCAATGTCATTTCTATCAGGTATGCAAAATGCAAAAGCCTCAAAGCCTTGGCCTGGTATGAGAGTAAAAGAACCACTCAGCCTCCCAACCACAGCCTGCTTTCTATTTTTCAGTTACACTCCAGAGCATTTCACCATTTCCAGCTCTGTTATCAACATGAGACATGTTCTCTCAATCTACTGAAGTTGTTAAGCATCCAAAAAAATCAAACCACAAACAGTCAAATGTTTTTCCATGCAGGTTTTCCCCCCTCCCACAAGCAGACCTGTATGAGTGGGTGCATCACCAGGAACCCCTGGTGAATCCTATGCAATCGTGCTCTGAAAAAGTGACTTTGAAACTGCTGCTTCCTCTACTGAATACATTTGGCTGGCCAAGCCCTCTGCTCTGCTAACCACCCTGCAAGCACTCCAAGAATCCCATCTCAGCCAAATACAAGAAGACAAAAGTGAAACAACTTAGCAAACACAAGGGACTTCTCTACTTTGTATAAATTTTTGTAGGAGCAGCAGGTTGTCATGGGTAAGTGAATCACTGCACAAGGAAGCAGAACCTCCCCTGGGGTCTGCCAGCATCAGCTCTGAGAGAAAAGGTAAGACAGTAACACCCTGCACTTGCAGTGCTTGGGGAGCCTGGACATCCTTACCTTGGCCAGGGCATGTGGGAGCTGACCCTGAGCATCCCCAGGAGGATGCAGGGCTGCAGTCCTGCCCCAGCGTGCTCCCCTCTCTGGACACAGGGGCTGAACAGCCCCCTGTGCTCTCAAAGGGGCCAGTGTCAGTGTAGAGCCACATTTAAACCACCTTTGGAGGGATTTGTGTGCTGCCTTTCTTTGCTGAACAAGCTTAAACTCCCTAAGATCCTCTGAAGTCCCGGTGGCTTCTCCCTCTGCTGTGAGTGGGTCAGGGAGGGCAGAGCTGAACCCAAAGCTTAAGCAGTTCACTCTCATTTTAATTTCACAGCTTTAGCATGGCTGGTGTAATTCACACGTAAAACCACAGCAGCCATCCAAATCTCTGCTGCCTGGGCATTGGCTGGCTGCATTTCTGGAAATTCCTGGTCATAACATACACCTATTTTTTGAGTTTCCATTTAGGAACAGGTTCTGTCAGGCATGATCACATTCACAAGAACTCAGGAGGCAGGAAAATCTGAAAAAGTGTTTATGAGACTGGGCATAAATCACAGCTCTCAGGACTTTCTCCCTTCTTCAATTAAAAAAGTACATTCAGAGCAACCATTTGCCACATCCACTCCCCCCACCTCCCTCCAGGAATGATGAATCCCACTCCAGCTGTAAATTGGATCCCAGGTGTACCCATATATATTATACATACATAACAGCTACTTATGGGCATAAGGGCTCTTGCACAGTTACTGTGGAAACGAAGGTATCAAATTTCCTGGCTCTTAAGGCTCCACCTTCACAACCTTAATGTGCATTTACCTTGAATAAATCACTTCTGCACCATCCTGCCCAGAAACATCCCTGAGTCCAGCACAGCTGGGTTCATCTTTAGGAGGCTCCACGTAACCCACCCCCAACGTCCCAGGAACAAACACAGCTGCTCTGACCCACAGAGCCCAGGCTGGGAGCATGGGGAGAACATCCCTCTGCAGGCACAGACAGATGTGCTCCTGCACAGCCCAGCTCCAAGGGGCACTGGCCACTCCTGGGGCAGCCACTGCTGGCAGTGGAACCCCCAGCAGCTCCTCTTGCTGCTGGGATGGCACTGGGACACTGTTTTGTGTCACAAGTGCTCGTGACAACTAAAGGTTGGATTTGGCCCTGCAGGAAAGGGGAGTCATTTAGCAGCTACTGAAACACTGCCCAGTGTGGCTGGGGATGCAGCAGCATGGAGCCACCCAAGACACGAGGCACTGTCTCCAGGAGAATGTCATCACATCCTGCTATGGCTCCAGAGGGACAATGTGACACTTCAACATGAATTTCTTCCAGTTCTGGCCATGACCACACAAGAACCCAAAGACACTTCAACACAAAGTGCAAATTCAGCCCAGATGTAACCTCAGGGACCTCAGCAGAGCTCGCTGTAGGGCTGAGCCTCACCCAGCCGGTCTGTGTGCAAGCCCAGCTGAGGAATTCTCCCTGGGTACCTGTGAGAGGACCCGCTGCATCCTCACAACTTGTCACAGGGATGCTGGCCCTGTCCTGCAAGGGGCTCCTCAGCACCCAGCATGGTATTCCAAGCACTCACAGCAGGTGGGTGAGACAGCTGGGGACAGCAGTGGCTTTTGGGGTCTCCAGGGCTGCTGTGCACTGTGTGACTTTCAGTTGACTCCCCAGCCCATTTGCTAAAACTCCCAGCAAGCAGCAGAACTGCTCTCACCTCATTCACATTTCAGGATCTTTATTTTTATGATGATCTTTGGCGTTTTTAAGGTGCCCCTCCCTCTACAATAACTCAGTGCTTAGCCAAACTACCAAGAAGGCAGGACACTGCTAATCCCTCAATTAAAAAGTACTTTTGTACTTATAAATCTGGAAAAACATCATTGTCAACCACAGAGTCTTCCTATTACACGCTGGCTGTGCACATAAGCTGATACATTCATAAGCTGAAACATGAAAGACATCATCAATATACACCAAAGTGACTCGCTGCAATCCTGTCACCCTCCCCAGCACAAAGGCAGGGCCTCTTCCTGTCACAAGCCAAGCCAAAACAAGACCTGGCTCAGATGGGATGTCAAAACGTCAAACTGTACATACTTAACCTTTGCACTTCTGAAACAGCAAAGATCCTGTGAAAAGAAATTATTACAATTCCTTCCTTTTTATCTTCTCAAGCACATAGGAAGGAAAGTTTATACATTGCTACCCTTAGAAATTTTCCTCATATAACAATGCAGATCAGCTGTTTTCTTTCCTTGCCATCTTCCAGTTCCTTGGAAAAGCCCTCTCTGCCCTGTCGTCCTGGCTGGCAGGTCCTGCTGTTTGGAAATGATCCTTTTCCTCCCCTCACCTCGTACTGCCCACATCCCACTCAGTTCCAGCCTCAGCCTCGTCCCTTGGCTGAGCTTGGCAGGACTTTCCCTGCAGACCTCAAGCACTGCTCCCAGATTGGCCAGGGTAGGTGTTGCAGACAGATGCACAGCCCTTCCTCTCCCACACCCAAACTCCCTGCCAAACTCTGGCTTAGGAGGATCATTCCGGATCTTGAAATCAAACGCCAGGGTCTTGCATGACAAATCAGAGCAATTGCTGGGGCTGGGCTGGACCTCCTGTACTTATGGCAAGTCTGGGGGGGTTAATTTGCCTGATGGTTTGACAGCGCTGCACCTGCAGAGCAGAGTTACTGCATTAGCAATCACTGGCAAAAGTCATGCTTGTTTGATGGGAAACAGGATGAGGTCCTCAGGAAAAGCTTCCCTGCAACTTTGCTGGCATCCTTATGGATCTTGAGATTTTCTCAGCTAGAGCACCAGCCCAAAGAGAGCTGGCCTGGGGCTGCCCTGACCCCTGAAGGGCCAAATATCAGGTAAATAAGAAGTTCAAACTCTCTGCCCTTTATTGCTTCCTTATGATACTTGATGAGCCCTCCCTACACTAATATGTCATTCCTGCTCTGCTCCCCAAGCCACACAGTCACTAGAAATATTCGGGTCTGCCTTCCCTCTGCGTTGCTGGAGGATTCTCTGAAGGACTGCAGTTAAATAGTGGTATCACAATAGGCTGGAGCCGAAGGTTCAGCTTTCCAGCCCTTACACAGACTCAATGCCCCTCTCTAACTCAGTTGGAAAGCTGCAGCTCAAATTTCAGCCTATGTTAAGTCACTGTTCAGCTCTGCTCCTTCAGCAAAAGAGAGGGAAGCCAGGAGAGCCTTTTTCTAAACCAAAAAAACTAGGGGGAAGAAGGGCAGGGGAAGGAAGCAAAAACACATGGAGATCGTTTTTGTGCATCACAAGGAGCAATGAAAGGCACAGGCAACTTTTCAAACATGCCAGAATAGTTTAGTGTGATTTGTAACCAAGAGGAGGTTTGAATAAACAGCTCCAACAACAAACATCAAAGTTTTTCGGGGGGGGGGGGGGGGGGGGAGACAATTAAGACAGCAATGACCTGCATGGAGACCCTGCTACCACCCTTCTCAATTCTGCAGAGGACTGAGACACTTTACATCATTTTATATCACAGAACCACCGATGTGAACTTCTGACACCAGCACCTCATTAAGGGGAAACAAAGACTTAACATGGGCTGCAACATCAGCACTGATCACAACCTACAACACCCCAGCCCAGCCAGTCCCCACCTCAGTGTCAGCTACAGAAGTGCCTGACCCCACACACCACCCTGACAACCGACCCATGCTCCTGAACACACCCAGAACTGGCTGTGACCCACACCGGAGAGCAAGGACAGAACACACAAACCCAGAAAGGCAGGAAGAGGAGGGATGTCTTCCTCGTTGTTTTCTAGGCACACCAAGAGTATCCCCTCTTAGGCCTGCCAGACCGAGCTCAAGAAATCAAAACTCCATTCCTAATTAACACATCATCAGGCCCAGTGGGCCAGGGACTTGCCTCCCAAGAGGGGAGCCTGGGCCAGCCTGGATGATGAATGAGAACTCAAGCAGCTGAATTGTTTCAAAAGCTAAACTGGCAACTGGGAGGACAAGCAGGGTTGGAAAGGCAGGCAGAAAAAACAAAATATTCCAGCGCGGTCACACTGTTTTCAGTGTGTAGCACCGAGAGCTGCACTGTGTTATGCTGCAGAGCTCTCCCTCCATCCAGCACTGTGCAAAGCTCAGCTCCGGGAGCAGCTCCTCCCCTCCCGAGACGCAGGTGGAAACCTCCCAGCTGCAAAGCACTGGAGGGAGATCCATCCTGCCAGCTTAACCCCGGCAAACTTCCCTGAGTAAATTACATTGATCTGCCACGCTCGGGACATTTACACAAGGCCTGCCCCCTTGACTGCAGCGTTCTTGCACACCAGGGACAGCAGTTCCATTTGCTTGCATGACCATTACAAACACTGAGGAAAAAGGGTCTGGCATTTGCAGAGATCTGTATTTTGACTGTTCCTTGACACAGCAGAATAGGACTGACACGTCCACTGCAGAGAGAGGCACGTTTGTTGCAACAGACCTCCCAAACAGACAGGCAATGCAACATAATTCCTCTGTCTGCTGGCACCGCTCCACACCGTTCAGCTCTCGCTCCCCCTTCAGCCACAAATGCCCCAGCCGAGGCAGCAAGCTCTGCTCTATTATTGGAAGACTCAGTGGAGCACATCCCCCACAAGTCAACTACCTCCCCCTTCCAACCGAGCAAAGGGAGTATTAAAACCCAGCAACTGTCTCCCGTTTGAACCAGATGGCAGAAATAGCTGGAGAGCTTTCAAACACCATATACACTCAATACTTCAGTGCAACATGAAAGCCCCGTTCAGCAAGAGTGTGCCTACATACACACCCCTGCCCAGGGACCACAGCAATGGCAGAAAGTGCCCCATTAACTTCTCTAGTGGCTTAAGTGTCTGTCAACACTCAGGACATTCACACAGCGTGAGCACTGGCCCAACTTCAGTGGCTTGAGCAGTCCTTGAGCTCTCCTGAAGCCACAAACTGCAGCAGGCTGATATTATAAACAAGCAAAGCTGGAGAGCAGCAAGTTGATTACAACCATCACTCTGTGTCACATCTAACTCATTTCCAGCTGCCTTGAGTAAAGGAAGAGCCACCAGAAACCTCATGCTCTGACAGCACAAAGATGAGTGCAATCCCCTTCCCTGTCCAGCTCCAGGGACAATCACAGAGCTCCATAACTCAGTTCTGGCTCACTCACCTCGTCCATTTTTTCTGATGTTGGGGTCTGGTCACCAGGCACCATCTCTTTAGCCTCTGAGGTCTCAATTTTGGAGGTCCTGCTCAGTTGATCAATGGGAGTCATGCTGGCCTCCGATGTCCCCCGGGAATTCTGACCCAGGGAAGCTGTCCCAGGGATGGGCTCGTCGTCGTCGGAGTCGGGTAAGGGCGTTGGGCTGATGTCCTCCAAGCCTGTGCTGGAAGGGCGCGAGGAAGGCGTCTGCCCCCTGAAACCAGGCTGAGAGTTCGAACCGTACGTTGGGATGGGGGAGAGCTGGGAGGAAGAGGAGGAAATAGGGCTACCTTCCATTCGAATCTCGTTATCCGAGTCATGCTCATTAAGAAAGGGCAATTTTGTTCTCTGCTCTTTTAAGAGCATCTCAATCCTTGAGTCTAAACTGTTATGCTGCATTTCAGACTCCATGGTGGGGGTGCCAGGGGTCTCGCTCCTCTCTGGAGTCTGAGAGAAGGACGCTGTGCTCGGTTCAGGAACAGAGTTCGAGTCGGGCAAGGGTGGAGGCTCCTCTGGCTTCTCCTTCACTGGGACAAAGTCGATGCTGGGGGCAGCACTGCTTTCCACCACCATCTCAGTGGGAGGCGGCGCAGGCCTCCGGTACTCCGTTTCCCTGGAAGTTTGGGGAAACTGCTGCTCATCGGACTGGGGAAACACAGCTGGTGCTTGGTAGGGAGAGAAGGCAGATTTGTAGCTCGAAGAACTAGAGTGGCTCAGGGGGGGAGTGTGAGAGAACTGAACTGGCTCCTGCTGATGGGATTTGTACGTGCCGAACTGGTGCTCCGTGCCCCGGAACACGGACGCCGAGTTGTGCACGTAGTGGTGTTGGTGTCCCGGGCGACGGTTGTAGGCATCCGTAAACTTCGTGTCGTGTCTCCTGGGTTTGTACCCGCTGTCCTGCCCAAAGTGGTACACGGGCGTTGTCTGGCGGCTGGAATAGGTGGAATCCTGGGAAAAAGGTGTGCCGAGGCGCGGGGTGTGAGGTGTGCCCTGGGACTGGGGCGTGAATTGGCTGTAGGAGTTGGGGGTGTCCTGCCGGCAGCTGGAATAGGCTGTGTCGTGGGAGAAGGGCGTGCTGCTGTTTGGGGTCACAGAGGAGCCCGTGGAAGAAAGGTTACTGTCCTTCAGGCGCTTCAGGGAATCCGTCAACTGCAAACACAGAGCAGAGGAAAGCACCTAAACACACACTTTCACAAAGACATTTGTCTAATCCGTTTGGTTTTCGAGGAGTTGTGGACCCAAGAGTTCACACTGATTTCCATGGCAAAAAAACAAATAGGTTACAGCATCCCTGAAAACACAAACCACTATCCATTATTAACAGTTCCCTTTGATTTAAAAGAAAAAGGCAAGCAAAGAGGAACTTGTCTGCAAGAGGAGGAAGAAGAAAGCAGATGTAACAGTTTTCCTCATAAGCTACACTCAAGTGCATCAGGTGAACAGGAGACTTGCACACCCCTTCGAGCTGAAAGAGCTCCAATTTCTACCAACTGTGTAAGGCTTGTCTAAATTGCATATAGGAGAGAAAATTCTGAGATGTGAAATTATCAATTTATCTTTTTTGTGAACAAACCAAAGCATACAAAGCAGCAAACTGCCAGCCTGCAGCCCAACCTGTGCAGCAGAGCTCACCCACCACCCCCTCTACCAAAGGTTCATCTATAACAATGGACAAGGCTACTCTTATAAAAGGCACAGAAAGTTCTCAGCTGCCAAAAGCCCCCTTTTAAGCCCCTTCCCAAAGATAAATGCTCAGGTGGAGAGCTACTGATTATGGCATTTGAAACAAACCCTACAAACCTACAGAGCAGCCAAGTCATTGCTCTGCAACTCACTCCACAGGCACGTTCAGGGGGTTTCTGGGAGCAGCCCTGCTCCAACTCAGACTCTGCTGAGTCATAACAGTGCCACACTAATCATCAGCTCCAGAATCAATTTTCCATAATGCAAAGCAGGAGTTCAGTGAGAATCCTCCTGGTAGCAAGAGAGACAGGACTGAGCTCCAGCTGCCTAAAATCACACCAGGATTGTGAGCTGGGGAGGGTACAGGGTGGCTGCTCCTCTCTCAAGCACAGGCAGGTAGAGAGACCTGTAAAATGACCTGTTTGGAACATGCCAGCACCAAACTCAAGCTGAGCTCTCACCTGCCTGCCCTGCTCACACATGTCTCACCCACCCAATAGTGCAGACTTGCTCTTGGTGTGACCCCTTACGCACCAAAACCACTTGGACATCAGGAAAGTTTCTTCCTCAACTGTTCTAAAACCCTCAGAAAGGAGCAGGAAGCATGTGGCTGGCTCCTGACAACATCCACACCTCTGCACCTTTGGTGTAGATGTGCTGTGGACTGTTTTTCAGTGGGGTTTGTGTATGGCCTGCAGAACTGTCAGGTCTTTGCTGCTCTGCATGAGGGGGAAAGCAAATGTCAGGAGTATTTTACTAAACTACAACAGCAAACAAGTTTGTTGGCAGATTCCAGTGTCAAAAACAAGATGCAAACAGTCAACATTACCCACAAAACAATATTTTTTATGATAATTGGTGGAAAAAATCAGTTCAGGATAATAATATAATACACGACCACCGTATCTAGAGAAACAATCTGAAAGATAATTACAACAGGGACTTCTTTGGGGGATACCATCAATTTGCTGCTAATCCTGAAAAAGGAAAAAGAACAAATCTGTCTATTTTAATTTGAGATGTGGAACCATCAGAAATGAGCAGCCAGGCCCTGCTCATAGCAGGGCTCCCAGCAAAATCATCACTTGCTTCCCTCCTGCCTTTAAAAGCACCTTGCTGGGAGGTAAGGAAGAACCAACCTCTTCATGACTTTATTAAAAAGATACTGAGGTTTTGCCTTGGTGATTTTGGGATGGTTGCTGAGAGAAGAGGGGAAATTTATTTTTGCAGATCAATGGAATATTCATGCTTAACATACAGCTCTTACCTGTCCTGAGAACACCTGATCACAGAATTAATGAAATCATGGCATTTTAAGAGTGCAGAGAAGTAGAGGAAAAAATCTCTGCCAAATCTCTTTCAAATTTGATGTCTTAAAGTGGGTTCTTAAGCCACAATGAGCAGCCAAAGTGCATTTAGACAAGCCAAAGAGGCTGATAACTTCACACCAACAGGCCTCCCTTCCCCCTCACCCTCCCATCCCTCTGGGACTCACAGGGAGGCAGGTAATCCTATAAAGCCCTGCAGAGAACTGTGCCCTAAATATCGAGGGACCCCTGGAAGCCCTCAGGAATTCTGCCCACTGCTTTCATTAACAGCTGATTCCAGAGACTAATTAAGATTCTGGAAAACTGATGCCACTATTGAAGCTCAGTCCCCTTTTTGCACCTTTTGGCCTTTAAGCAAGGCTGGAGCCCATTGAGTGCTGAGATTACACACCACAGACACCAGGCCAAATGTACCACTGTAAATCATTTCCCTGACTTCAAGGGAATAACCTCATCTCAGGGACAGGTCTGATCCAGTGCTAACTGCAGGAATTTCTAATGTTAATAGGGCACATTCTGTCGGGTTTGGAGGCGTTTTGCACTCAGAAAAGACAAAAAGCACTTCCTGTGCTATGGAGACCCAGATCAGCCACATGCTCTGATTGAGAGGTACATTTGCTATGGCAATTGTGAGCAAGTTATATTTAAATGTGAATTAGCAACATCCACTGGAACTACGGCAAGACACAAAAAAGAAGCTGCGTTAAAAGTGTTTAAACGCCAATGTTAATGTTTGGAGTTCTCCAGAAAGTTATTCTTAAATAAAATAAAGCCAAGCAGACCTACCTGGAGAGCTTCATTCCCAGTTGGGGACACGTCCTGCTCGGTGCCTACAGGGAGGGTCTGAGGGGTGCAAAGACCATTAACGAGCAGGTCATAGAATCGCATGCGGGTCTCACCTGCACAGACCACAGTGCAAGAGTCAATTAAAAACAGAAACAACAAAATCTGAGTAAAAACACACATCCTTGACACCCACATGAGCCTGTTCCCACTGCCAGCCCGCTGCATCCAGGCAAGAGAGGAGCAGTTATCAGTCCTGAGCTCCCAGGGATCACTTTTAAACACTCTGCCGGGCAAGGGAGTCGGACGTTCCCTTCTCCAGCCAAGACAAGAAGGTTTCTAAATCCTTTTTTCCTCTTCTCAGCCCGCTTGGCAGCTCTGCTCCTCCCCACGCATTCTGGAGAGCAGCCCTTTCCCTCCTCTCCAAAGTGCCAAGCAAATAGCTTGCAGATTTGAGAAGTGAAACTCTCACCCAAGGGAGAAGCCTCTGCCAACACCAAGAGCCACTTCAGAAAGCTCCCCCTGCACACCTTGCTGGTAGAAACTGCCTGGTACTAATGCAAACACAGAGCATGGAAATGCAGACACAAAACCATTCATTCTGCCCCTCCAAAAGACACCAATTCATCCTTTTCCCCCCTCTAGTTTAAGGAGTACTCAGTGGCATCCTCTAAAGAATAAAGCCAGAGAACCAAACTGTCCCATATAATGTTACTGACCCTCAGTCTTTTCATTCCTAAAGTCTACAAAGACCCAGTTTCTTACTATTGAATTTTTCGTTACTACAAAAACTTAATCCTACTTATTTTGCAGTCTGTAAGAAATCTGTCATCAGCTTCAAAGGCAACAGAATCAGCCCCTGAAACTGCCTGAATTCTGCTCTGAAAGATAAAGAGGACACAGAAAAATGGACAGACCCAGCACCTGAGCACAGAAAATGAATTCAGGCAGCACCTCCCCAAAACCAGCACTACTTTCCTACAGAAGTCCTGCAGGGTCAACCCCCAAACTCCCTGGGAATCACCCCATGCAACCCAAAAGCAAATCACCTCTTAGCACAATTCTATGTACTGAAAGACTTATTTATCTTGAACAAATGCTGCAGATGAGGCTATTTGGGTATCAAATCTCATTTCACAAAAGTCCTGAGCCATCTTCAAGTACTTAAACTGTTTTAGTTCAACTGAAGTCGTGACAAAATAGGTCTTTTCACTGCAAGAGCTTAAATATATGCTTGAAATATTAACACACACCACCCACATATAACACTACAATGCCACACATATAGAAGTGCTAGGCTTATTTTCATTGTTTTTAAAAAAATATACAGTAATTGTTAGAAAGTTTCACCATTCTTCCTGGACCCCAAATATAACGCAGGAAAAGTTACAATTTCTAAGAGGTTTAGGAATGTGAAAGGATTCCTATCTATTTCTCTAAGACAGGCAATTATTAATTTTGTGCAGCCCATAAATGGATAAACTGAGGCAAAGAAGTTGCTTTAAACGAGCCTGTCTTAGATGAGGAGACTGGATTTATTAGTTTCAGAGGCCTATGCTTGTACCAGACAAATAAAAATGACACTTTCACTCCTAATATTTATTTTTCTACACTACGAAAACAAAGTTTTCCACCAACATTTCCTTCTCTTGAGAAGCAGAATACTAGAAAGAAATGTTAAAAATGACAGATACATATTTTAAGTATGGACTAACCTGCTAATGCTATTTTAGGAATTCCATTTTTACTTGATTCTGACAGATTATAGCACACTGACAGTCCTACTCTTTTAGAATGAAAGAGAGGCAACTGTGTGAAAGAAATACATTAGAAGCATAAAGCTGGCAAACAAAACAGTGTTTTCTCCTAGGAAACAGAAGCACAAACCCCCCTCATTTTCTTGATGTGCTGCAAACTTTTTGGAACAGCTGCCCAGTCAAGACTTGCAGAGTAGTTTATAAAGGAAGAAGGTGGTACAATCAGCTTGTTTAAAATTACTCTCATTAAGACATCCACCACTTACCAGCCAGCTTTAGCTTGTGTTATTAAAACTGCAAGTGGTTAATTTGTACTTAAATGTGATTTTTACCTTCAAATTTCAAGGCAGGGGAAGGAGCCTCTATGTAAAAATTAACCATACTTGAATTTCAAAGTATACACATGTAAGGTCAAGCTCACAATAGAAAATATTATACCACTACTGTGATTTTTTTCTTCTAACAGTGGTCAGCAATGTCAATAAACATCCTGTTCTACTCTATCACACGTGGCACACTGACTGCTGTGCTGGTTCTGCACTAAATCACTGAAACCTTTTAACACACAACAAAAATACCAGCAGTTTTAAGAAAATGGTGTTAGCAGTGTCCTCTTCCCCAGAGGGAGTGCAGCAAGTCAGTTTTAAACTAGAAATGTCCCCTTTGGAACGAAGAAGTACAAACTGCAACTGATCTCTACTACCTCAGCTTCAGACATTTCCTAAAATTCAGGCAGATTTTAGCAAAGCCCTTCACTAACAAGCTTGGAGGAGAGAGAACAAAAACCACAATGCCTTCACACTTGCAGAAACTTTATTGTGCTGCCGAGGGCGCGGGTGTGGGGCTGGGAGGTGGTTCCTGCAGCGCAGGGAGCTGCTGTCGCTTTAAGAGCCTGTCTCACACTTACACACTCGCACACACGCCAAGCGCTGATGTGCGCTCTGCTGCCCCGGCCCCCGGGGGGCTCCGGGCACAGGGAAACCCGGGCACGCAGGGGACAGGCCAGCCCCCAGCCCCACCACCCACAGCTTGGGCCCCAGCACCCACCAGCACCTGCACCAAAATCCCAAGTTTGCCAAGGGCAGGTGCCAGGGGGTCCGGCAGCGCTGGCAGGTGGCCGACAGGGGCCAGCCTGGGGCAGGGCCATGGGGGACATGGCAGAGCGGCGAGCGGGGACAGGGACGGGCAGGATGGCAGCATTTTGCAAATTACAGGGCTGTCTCTTAGCAACAGACAACACATTTGGCTCCACGTGACTCGCCCAGGCCCCAGACACCAGACCCGCTGCCGGCTCCCTCCGTATTTTTAATCCCCAGGATCCTGCCCTGTGCAGCAGCCTCAGCGCTGGCAGCAGGGTGGGCAAGGGCTCTGCAACCCCCAAACGCCTGGGGCAGATGTGCCCCCTCACCTTTCGTATCCAGCTCCACGTGGATGATGTTGCCCATGACGGAGGTGTTGTGAAGGTGCTGGACAGCCTCCCGTGCACCCTTGACAGTGGCAAAGATGACTTTGGCAATGCCCAGGTGCTTCTTGTTCTTGGGGTTGTAGAGAATCTCCACCTCTTCCACTTCGCCGTATTTCTTGCACATGTCAGCCAGAAAGTTTTCGCGGATGTTGTCGTTCAGCTTGGCAAAGGTGACCTGCTTGGGAGGCACTGGCCCCACGTAAAATTCATCAATCTGGAAACGGGCACAAGGTGGGGAGTGATAAAAATAATCGTCATTGTTTAATGAGCGTGGGGGAGGGCCTGGGGACGGCACGGGAGGGAGAGGGTTAAAACATCCTGCAAACTTTGGGGGAAAGAAAAACCACCTCGGAGGCTCTGGGATGAACCTCAGAGCTCAGCAGAGGCTCTGCTGCTGCAGCCATTCATTGGAACCGGCTCCTTTCCGGGCTACAAAGATGTATTTTGAGCAGCACTGCCAGTGGAGAGCCCCCCTGCACTGCCCCCCACCCGAGCAGCCCCAGCTCCAAAACCGTCAAGTGATCTCGTTAGACAAATGCATTGATTTCTTGTTATCCTTGTAGAAGAGGATTATTGTTTAACAGTTTGCTAAATAACAATGTTAATAGGAATATGACTGTCATTTAAATGGTCCATTAAACTATTTGGAACTGAGGCTTCACTCCCAAATAAACAAGAATACAGGGCAGTACCTTGAATTTGGGGACAGACAGCTCCAACTCCTTAGTTTTGGTCCATATTCGCCCTATTCTGGGATCCCTGACACAATCCACAGGAGCGATACCCGAGTTCTGGGAGGAGGAGGGGGAGGAGGAGAGAAAACACAGAAACAGCAATAACAGGGCTTGAAATTTAAGGCAAAAATAAAAGAAAAAATAAACCCCAAGGAAGCACGGGCTGTCTCAAGGGAAGGGGAAAGCGCACACACACACACGTGTCAAATTGCAATACTGCTGGGAAATGCACACAGATTGGAAACACAGGAAAACGCCGCAGGTTTGGGCTCCTGACAGTTGGATACACAGTGTCAGGTGGCGGTAACTTTGGTGGCTGTGCGTGTCCCCCCCGAGACCCCCCTCCCACGCACGGCGGGGATTACCACGACCCGGAGGGACCCCCAGCCCCCAAAACGCCGGTAAAACAGAGGCTGGGGGGGAGACACGACACAATGAGGGAAACCCGGGAGCCCCCCACTCACAGGCATGCTAAAATGTTGCCCATCGTAACGGTAGAGTTTGTGCTGTCCTTTTTTCAGCGCCGGGTCAATAATCAACTTGTAACTTCTCCAATGGTGATTTCTTTTCTCGACAGAAGTGCTGGCTTGCGTGCTGTTCTCCATTCCGTTGATCCAACCTGGACGGAGAGGGGGGGGAGGAGAGGAAGGGGGAATGGGAAAAGAGGAAAAAAAAACACACGGAAAGCCATAAAGTTAAAAAAATATTCAACAAAGACCTCTTCGTTTCGGTGTGTGGTTTTTTTTCAGCGAGCCGCCCGCTCTACACACCCAGGCAGGGAGGAAATCCACCGCGAAACGAGCCCCAAAATGGGGGAATTGCCAGCCGGGTCCCCCCTCCACCCCAGGCAGACAAGAGGCAGAGAGGGAGGAGGAGGAGAGGAGGAAAAAAAAGAAGCAGAAGAGGAAAAAAAAAAAAGACCCAATCTCACTTGAACTCTGCTTTTTGCCANNNNTTGACCTCTGCTTTTTGCCATGATCTTCAGGCTGCTTGGCTTTTTCCCCCGCCTTGGTCTCTCGGAAAGACATCGCGCTGGGCGGCCGATCGTCTCCGGGCGGCGAAAGGCGAGCTCCCGTCTCACATGGGGCCGGTTACCGGCGCGGGCTGCCCGCCAGGCTCCTGCCTCCCGTTTTCGCGAGCCACCACATATTGTGTGTGCTCGCTGCTGGCGGCGGCCGGGATCCCACAATACACCGCTGCGAGCGCCGCGAACGCCTCTACCCGCGCTCCGCCGCCTGCACATTCACGGCGGCCGCGCCGCGCAGCCCCCGGCCCGCGGCCGCC
>VWZD01011781.1:107072-169354 GCA_013396695.1 Sakesphorus luctuosus
TGAGCAGCTTCTGCCGCGGCTCAGCGTTGGGTGGAGGCTGGTGGGGTTCTCTCGGAGCGGCTCGCACGCCTGGCCGCGCCCCGCGGGGAGCTGCAGCGTGTGCTCCCTGCAGAGCCACAGTGGGTGAGCCAGGACAGCCTGGCCGAACAACCACTGCAGAGGGCAGGACAGGGAGCAAAAGCAAACACTGTAGAGAGGTGGCCTCTCTGGTAAGGCTAGAGCAGGAGCGTCCTGCGGACCCTGAGGGAGGGAGAAGGTAAGTGGCTGCTTGGCAGGGGCTGCCTGCAGGAGCGGCATGTGCAGCTCCAGCCGCTCCGTGGGGATGTACAGCCTGTGCTGTGGTGTGTGCCGAGGCTCAGAGCTGTTCCCCTGCGAGGGAGAGCACGGGGCGCTGCCGCCGCCAAGGAGGCACCGCAGCCCGCACCTTTCGCAACGACTCGTCGCTCCTCCATTCCTCGCTGCCCCCTCGCTCCTCACCGGGCCAGGCTCTGTCGAGAACAAGCGACAAACCACCGTCCGCACAAAACAGAACACGTTTCCATGGAGGGGGAAACAAACAAAAAAATCAACAAAAAAACCAACCAACATAAACGTTTCCGCAGTGCCAGGCTGGCTCTGAAGCGCTGCCTCAGCGCTGTGAGCCCCGTCGGGGCCGGGGCCGCCCGAGCCAGCGCTGCCCTGCCTGGGTCACAGCGGCTTCCACTGACCATCTGCCAGCAAAATCGGAAGGATCGGTGACGTTATTCTTAGCAGAACACCATTAAAATGCTCCTCTGGTGTTTCTCAATAGAGGTGAAAAGCGTTTTCAGCTTCCTGGAAATGGCCGAAGCTGGCGACGTGTAAATCAAAGTACGGCGCAGAGCTGGGCTCGGGTTTGCAGGGGGGTTTGAACTGTAGTGAAAACGTCTCTGCAGCTTTGCATCGTGATGAGTTAAGTCTGCACGTGAAGCGATTAACAAAAAAAAAAGGGCAGATTTAAACAGCATTGGGCTGTTAACTTTCCTGGGATTTAAAATTTATGTTTAAATATATATATGGCTGTTAGTAATACCTGCCTTTAACCGTAACACTGGTCTGTTTAACCCTGAAGCAAACCAGCTCTGCCTAACGCAAGGCTTTGAAGCGACACAGCCAGACCATAATACTGTGGGAGCTTAGACAGCTTTGTCTGTGCTTGCATCTCTCTGCATATTTTTCCAGGACTGTGATCTTTGTCTGCGATTAATCATTGTCCAAGACGGCTGTTCCCGATGGTAGGATCCATGAAGTGCTCCAGCTGGGAGAGGTCCTACCGCCTGTGCCTGGCTCTGCCTACGTGCAAACCAGGGCCAGAAATTGCTGGGGCAGCAGGGGCTGGACAGCGAGCCCGCCGTGCCCCCCCAAGTGAATTGTGTGGGTCCTCAGCACTTCTGGAAATTGTTTTTGTAAGTCTGAGCTGAAAATTTCTTTCCGTTTTTTAGTTTCTAAATGACTGGAATGCTCAATGTAGTTTAAAAGTCGCCAAGGCAGTTGAGACCGGTTGTGCTCTCAGAGTGGGTGGTTTCATGGCTGAACCTCGTATCTGAAAAGCAAAATGTTCTGGTACAGCGTGTTTAAATCCCAGAAAGGTCAAACCAGACTTTCATACTTGGGTTAGACTGACCCTGATGTGCTGCGTGAGACTCTTTAGATAAAGAAAGAGATCTTTCAGGGAGAAGGGGGAAAAAAAAGATTATTTTTCTCTCTGAACAGCTTGTGGTGACTCTGTGCACATTCTTGAAGCAAAGGGGTTTGTTCTTGCCCACAGCGTCCCTCCCCGGCATTGTTGAGTGGAAAACTCTTATGCTAATTATATCACTGTCTGTTATCAATAAGAAGTGATTTAATTTCTTTGGCAAAGTGTTGCAACAAGAGCAAATTAGATTGAGAGGCAAAGTGAAATAAAAAATATGCAGCTGTTCTGCCAAACAATGATCCTGACTGTTTACAACATTTTGTTTTAGACTGCCTCGTACACAGAATCCTTTATATTGAAGCTTTTCAGGACACAATCCACTGCTTGTGCAAGGAAACTAGATTAATAGATTATAAAAGACAAAAGAGACCAAGGTTCATCTGGTTCGACTTCCTGCATTATGCAGGTCTCGGGATTTTTGTGCATTTGGTTCCTTTTCTCACTTAAAAGAATTTAACTGCAGAATGCCTGCATCTTAGATAAAGGTCAGATTTTCATTTTAAACTGGGCTGTGAGAGGGAGTAAAATACAAGTAAATTGTTCCCATCAGAATCTACCTGACAGACTAGAAATCAAAGTACCTTTTCAAACGTGTCTAGTTTCTGTTTTCAGTTTCTGGCTGTCTCTGCCCCTCAGTCTGCTTGGTGAAGGAATGCTCCATGGCCACATTTCCATGCCCGTGTAGCTGTGCTCAGGCTGAGCATTTCATACTCCGTTGCAGACTGCAGAGCTCCCCCTCGGGTCCATCTTTGCTAGTCCTGGAATTGTTCCTGCCTGTGAACGCTCCAGTTTGTCACCATTTTGCTCTGGGCAGAAGGGGCCGGAGCCCCAGCAGGGATCACCCTGAGCCAACAGCCCTCCTGGCTGAGCAGGCTCTGTCAGGCGTCCAGGGATTACACCAGCCCATGCTCAGCTGGTTTCCCAGCACGGCTCCGAAAATACTCTCAGATCTGCTCCTCCTTAGGATGACAACCCTGTGCTGTAGGTTTGTGCTCTTTGTTCTGCATGTATGACTTTACACTTGTTCCTCTTCAAAAGGACAAGCCCTTAGGCAGCATTGTTGCTTGCAATGGCTTATTTTCTTTAATTATTTTTATTTATTGCTCTCTCCTGCTACTTGGCTGAGTGTCACCTACAAATGTGGTTGGTCATGATTTTGTATTTTCTTCCAGATAAACAACTGGTTCTGTCTCCACTGTGGGTGTTTCCTGGTTCGTGGTGTGTGTATATACACACCTCAGCCGTGTCAATATTGTGTGAGGAGGAGGTCTGGTTGTACAACATCCCTTGCCACACCCCAGTTTCATGGGAAGAAAGCCCAGTTTAGGAGCTGGAAGGGAGCCAGGAAGCACACTGCAACATTTGCCTGCCCTGGTGTCAATTATGTAGCCATTAAATAACCCAGGGCCCCAAACAGGCGGTTGCAGGACCCGCAAAGGAGAGGTGACACCTGCAGGACACAGCGGTTACAAAGTGCATTTTGAGACCTTCCTACTAATGGGAGGTTTTTTTAGAGATGGTGCCTCTACTATGTACTCTCTGCTCAGCTGTTCATTCAAGACCTAAATACATTTGGGACTCCTTTCCCACTGCCAAATTTGATTGAGATTGGAGGAAGGAGGGGAAAAATTACATAGAACTACACAGTCACATTAGACAGTTTTATTTTTAGGAAACCAGGCTAAGAATATCAAAGTAATATTGAGTAGGAATATGGACAAGGGTATTTGCCTGTTCGGTTTTTCTTGCCATGAAATTTTCCATTTCTTCCTGAGAACAGCAGATGATCTGTCTGAGGAATTGTCAGCCAAAATAAGCAACTTCCTGGGAGACTTCACCTGTGTCCCAGCATGCTGGGAGGGTACATGGGATTGAACCTTGGACAATGACAGGGGATCACCAGGCTGTGTTGTTTGGCTGCAGAGGTACATGGTGATATCCAGTAGTGGAACAAGCAGTTACTTTTTTTAAAGATCCAGGCACATTTTGATGGACATGTTGGATATTTCCCAGAGATGGAGGTAGGGGGTTTTGTTACTTTTTAAGCTATATCTGTGCATTTTATACCTGCTAGTATTATGACAAAGCCACCTCTGTAAGGTAGGGAGTGAGTGCTTTCAGAGATCTAATCATTCTTGAGCTATAAAAGAATAAAGAAGCTGTTTCAACACCTGACTTGCAGAATGTTTTGTGTTGCTTCTTGCCTATTGAAATGCAGCTGCTATTGAAACACTGTGATCCCATCAGGATGTAGAAGCAGTTATTTTTTAGGATGCTTTCAAGCTTATAAAAATCATAGAATAAATCAAGAAGGTTGGCAATTCTAATCAGCATTCTAAAGCCATCAAATTACAAAACAGTTCAGTGCTTCATGGCCTCTGAACAGTACAGTTTTACAAAAAAAAAAAAAAAGAAAGAAAAAAAATGAAAAGAATGTACCATTTAAGGAAGCTGGGCACTTACAAAGCTTGCATCAAAAGGAAATGAAGACACAAATAAGTAATCTAAAAGGATATTTATGCATTAAATTACTTGTGTCTCTGGATACATCATTAAACAGTCTGGATGTGGTGGTAGCTGGGGACCTGACAGCCTTTTTAACACATGCAGCACATACAGGGAACATTCTGATTGTAAGTGATGGAGTATGAAACATTTTAGCCAGAAACCGATGACAAAGATCAAATGGAATGAGCTTGGCTTACAAGTCAGACACAAGACCGAGACCGTTTTGCCCTTGACATTGTGACCATTGCTCTCAAACCTGCAGCTCAGGATTTGCCTCCTGATTTATTGCTTGGCAGGGCAGTGGGGAGTGCCCCAGCTGCTCCCCGAGCGGGCAGGACCGGGGGAGGCCGTACCATCCATCCTGTCTGTGCCGCTGCATCCCAGCAGCTCCCAGTTGCTAAGCAGCTGCAGAGCTGTCTCTGCACAAGGGCAGCAACGTGGGTTCCCCTTGGTCGGTGGAGAGGAGCCGGCAGCGTGGAAATGGGAGCAGTGGCCGTAGGAAAATCCTTCCTTCTCTGGCTGCCTCATGCACTGCAGTGAAGCGAAGGGACACTCGGTGGCCCAGGAGCAGGGAGGGGTGGCAGGAGGGAAGGGCAGAGCCAGCATATGTGCACAGCAGAGGCTACAAAGAGAGCAGATCTTGGCAGAGCAGGGGGCACACACCGAGGAGAAAGGAATGGGAGAGAGGCCAAATGCACAGCTCGGAATAAAAAAACCCCAGGAGAAGAATGTGGCATATGGAGAGGGGAAATAAAGCAGAACTTGCACAGCCTGCAAATGATTGAATAGAAAATCCAGGAAGAGGGAAAGGAGCTTGATTCATTACTGCCCTTCACCTTGTGGAGACAGCTACACCCAGGAAGAGGAGGTGTGGAATACAACAGCATCCATCATGTTTCACAGTGAACTGTAGGTTTTACATTTCAACCCCTGCCATTTGTGATTTTCTCCTTTCATATCCCCTGCCTTTTGTTCAGACTTGATTCCTGCAGGCTCTGTTCTTATCTTTGCTTTCTGATTTATTTTTGTACTTGCCTTACTTTTTTTTTTCCTAAGATAAGTTTTAAATTGAAATACCTTTCCCAGATATTTTTGTTGTTTCAACCTTCCAGAGTCAGGCAGACCATCGATAGCTCCTAAATGCAGTTAGTTTCCACTAAATCTACAAAGCCATCACTGCTTTTCTCCCCCTCTCTCTCCTGGGAGCTGCTGATGGAGTACAGGGCTCTCTTTGCTTCCCAACACCTTCCCCTGCTCGTTGTCTTTCCCTTTCCCTGCTCAGTGCTTGCAGCAGTCCGGAAAGACTCGAGCTCGCCGCGTGCAGGAAGCGGTTCCTGTGGCAGTGAATTATCACGAACGCCTGACCGTGTTGCACAAAGGGGAGTGAAAAACGTGTCACGAACATCTGCGGGGGGGCTGTGACCAAGAGGGAGCCTCAGCTCCACCACGGCTCTGCTGCCCACATGGAAAGGCACTTCGTGGTGTCGGTGCCTCACATGCAATTGGTGCGTAATAGGAAATGCCAGAGGAGCTGGCAGGGAAGGAGGAGAGCTGGACATTCCTCCCTCTGGCTCCTCCAGGCAGAGGACTGAGGGGCACGTTTGTGGGAGGGTGGGGAGAGGAATTTAAGCTCCTGCAGCTGTTGCTCTCCTCTGTGACCAGCCCTGGCTTGCTTGAAGGCCTTTCGACGGAGAACACTTTTTCTTAGGTCCAAAACTGAGTCCTAAAAGGAAAATGGAGGTGCCCACCCAGATCTGCAGTGGAAAGGAATTGCTGTGAGCCAAGTGTGTGTGTGTGTGTGTGTGTGTGTGTGTGAAGTCCAAGCCAATAAAATACTTGACAAATGTGCAACCAGATGTACTTTATACTTGGAAGATTTTTGTCTGAGATGTCTGATTCGGAGGAATGTTCTATTTGCTTCCTTCTCCAGTTAGCCTGGAGCCCTTATCTTTGAGCAGGCACTGTCTATACTATTGTTAGAATCCCAAGACCATGAAAGGTCTTGGAGCGTTGACATTTCACAAGCAGATTCAGCTGCCTTTCACACAGGGGCGTTTTTAGCATTAGGAGAGATGCAAGTCTAATTAGAACAGTTTTAACCAGGAAATCTCCCCACCTTAAGAAATCAGAGCCACTGTGTTAATCCCAGCAAGCAATTGGGAACTTGACAATGTGCCTGTTGTTACACTGAGAGTCAGGAAGGGTGAAATGTGTGTAGGAAGGGAGAAATGCACAGGAAATGTGCCATCAAGGACGGCGGTGTGGAGCTCTGCAGGGCACGGTGCCAGACCCGTGGGCTGGAGCAGCACTGCCAGGTTGTTGCTCTCTCTCTGTCCCTGCCCTGACCAGCCCAAACCACTGCTGTCATTGCTCCAGCACCGCCCTGCCCCAATCTGGTGGCTCACAGCGAGGACATCCAGCCAGGCCACTCTGCACTGTCAGCCTGTCCGGTGCCCACAAAGCAGGCAGAGGCCAAAATCCCAGCTCTAAAGCAAACATGACACAGTTACAACCATTTCCAGCACCTCAAGTTATTAATTAGCCACTCTGAACATTGCTCTTCCTATGCAGGGTTTGCTCTGGCCGGGCTATGGCTGCTCTTGGGTCTGAGACAAACTCAGTCTGGGCCTGTCCTTTGCTTGGCAATGCTCTGACAAGCCACAGGTCCCTCTTGCTCCTGCCAAACCTCCATCTCTAGGTATGAGCTGCTCCTGAGCCAGACAGCGACAGAGCAAGCTTAGCATGGCTCTGTCCATACATCCAACACTCCACAAAAACCCGGCAGAAATTACCATGTGTCCTACAGGGATAGAAACAGGATTTTACTCTCTCTTCAGTGTGCACTTACTGCCTTCCTGTGGGAAGTTTGCACAAATATCAGAGAGGGGGATGCAAACTTCACATTAACTACCCTTTAATGTCAGTGCCACACTTTACTCAGCAAAAACCTGCACCTTTTTCCTCCATAGTCCATTCTCTTATTGTCTCCTTTGCCATCCTTTCTATTCCTCCGATGAATATTCCCAGTTTCCCCACATTCTTGTCTAAAAGATATGAGAGCTTCCTGCCTGAGCCAGGTGCAAGAGTGGTGGCTGTTGCATCACCAGTGCAGGAATGAGGTGCTGATCAGAGCCTGACTCTTCCAATGCCTCTGAAAAACACACACTTGTCCCGCCTGCACTGTAACTCACACAGTGGAAAACACAGTTAGGAAGCCAAGCCTGGGTTCACTTAAACTTGGTGTTCTCAAAACCTCACAAAGAAAGTACAACTCCACATATTTCAGGTTTAGTGGAATCCTCCAGCTGGCTTTTGGGGACTGTAACCCAGATTTGGCCATCCATGGCTGACTCACCTGCTCCATGTTAATCCCTGCTGTGTAAACTGAAGAAGTGAATGCAACTCCTGCCCTGGTGCTGTCATCATCTTAATTAACATACACTCCCCTTGGGTTCAGTCCTCCCTTGTCTCTGAACCAGCAAGAACATGAAAAGACAAACTCTCTCTCTCTCTCTCTCTCTCTCTCTCTCTCTCTCCAAGGAATTACATAATTTGGGAATGGGAGAAGAAGGGCAAAGTAATCTGAAGAAAGCAGATACTGAGGAGAGCTCTCCAGTTTTGAAAAAAACAGTATCTTGGTGCTTGCTGGATCAGGTGGAGTGTTGGGTAATGAGAACACAGGCATAAGCCAGAGGGATTTTAGGGGTGTACACTAAAGGGAGTGGTTGGATACTGGGTAAGAATCCATTGTGTTGCAACAGCTCCATTCCTTGAGCTTCCCAAAATTACTTCCTGATGGGATTTATTCTCTGCTGCAGATCTGGATGTAGAGGAGCATCCAATGGTGCCTGATTTCATGCAGACCTGTGGCAGAGCCCTGTGCTCTCAGTCAGCCACAAGCAGGACTGTGCCTCACTCCTGTGGGGCCCTGTGGTAGAACCAACCCCAGCCACACCACTGCAGCTCCCACCTGAGAGACAGGCGGTTTGGATCCCTCTCTCTCTGCCAAAGCTCCAGATCTACCTCTCAGCACAGAGGCAGAGGATGGGATGCAGCAGTGCTGTGATGGCTCTGCCAGCTTGTGTTGGCAAATTCCTCCCCATGGCTCAGGGAAGCTGTGCCAGCACATCTGGGAGACACACATTGCTGGGACTGGCGGGGGCAGAGCCGTGGAGGTGTTGGCAGACACTGGAGTGTTCATTTCATGCTTTTCAGAGATCAGTCATAGTGTTTGACGTTCCAGAAAAGCTTGGGGTGATCTTAACCTTGTGTTACCCGTTTTTCACAACAGAATTTGGCTTGAGAGTTCACACTTTAGTGAGCCACAGAAACTTGGAACTGCCCCTAAGCACCTACTGTGTCAGGCTGAGGCTTTATCACATCGATATACACTCAATTCACTTTGTAAAGTGTTTTTTTATTTCCCCACAACTCAGTTTCTAATGGAAGGTGAGGTTCTAAATGCAGCACTTGGCCTGTATCAGGTAGGCCATGTTTGGCCCACATGAGTTGGCACTCCTGGTTTAAAGCATACCAGAGAAAATACCCCAGGAAGCAGTCTGTGTTCCTTATAAATAGCTGCTCTCCAGGCAGTCATCAGTGTGTGCTTTATGAATAAAATCTGCACAAACTACATCAAAGTGCCTGAATATTTGCTGCCTGATTTTGCTGAGTTGTGTGTCTGAATTCAGCTCACACCTCCCATTGCAGCCCCTTGTCCTGTTTTGTTTCACGGCCCTCTGAACTCTGTGGTAGCATTTGGGCATTATGGAGTTTATTGAAAGATTTTTGCACTGACTTAGTGCATGGGCTACTTGAGCCAAGTGAAACAGGAACTATTTCTAAGGCATAAAAAGGCAGAAAGGAAATTTTCTTATTGAAATATCATTTTTCCTTATTACTTAATAGTCTAGAAAGTTAAGGGCTTTCTGGCAGCACCTCCCACTGGGAAAAAATGTGGTTTCTACTCTGCCAAACAACAATGTAATAATGTTTTAGGTTGGGTTAAATGTCTTAGAAACTGGCAGGTGTCACAGCCACCTTGCCTTCAGTGAAAAAAGCAATTGAGAGCCCTTATGGAACAAGGGATTTACATCAGTAGGGGCTACTACACAAAAAAAGCAGGCACATGGCAAGGTTTGAATAGCTGGTGAATCATGTGGCCCAAGGGATTTTTCACGGTGGGGGTGTGTGTGAAATGCAGGGCCATGAGGAGCAGATGGTGGAGCTCTGCATGTGCGAGGGAAACAGCAAGAAGGGGCAGCAATGGAGACAGGGAAGCAGCTGAGAGTCCAGGAGACCTGGAGCTTTGACTGTGGGAATTGTGTTTCCAGGGTTTGCTGAGGGTCAGAGCAGTGCTGGCACCACGAGGAAAAGCCCAACTGAGGAGCAATTCTGCAGGTTTGTTCTGCAGACAGAGTGAATCACCTGGAGTGTTTCCCTGCTCTGTCATGGCCTTCTCTGACACCGACACTGTCACTGAAACTCTGTGTGTGCAGGGGCAGCTCAGCTGTCATGGATTGCAGTGTCCCCTCCCCTCCCTGCCCTGTCCATACCAAATTCTGGGGGCAGAGACTGTCCCTCCATAAGGGCCTGTGCTCGTGACAATTGCTGGCCTTGTGCAACATCTGAAATTTATCACTCTACTCACATGACAAGTCCCACTCCTTGGAGTCTGTCTGTCCTGTCGTCAATTTTTCAAGGCGTTGCCTCTTGCTCTGTGTGTACATCCTGCAGTGGGAATTCTTAGCTGAAAACACAAATAATTAATATCACTGGTAATGTTATAAAATAAATATTTAAGGCTCTGTCTTGTTATGCACATTCTTAACTAAGCTTATGAATATTTTTCGGACATAAATGGGGCTACTTGTTCTTCTTGTTAAGTTTATGTTGAAGTCTTTGTGGACTGGGGCTGTGTTACCAGGAAACAAAAATAAGTGTATTTCAAAGAAAGTAGTGCTAAGACATTTAGGAAGAACAGGTGCCCATTCTTGTCCAGTTTATATGACCAATAAACTAATAATCTGAGTATGCAGCAGATGGTGTGTCCAAACCCCTCTCTGTGACTGTGACTACAAGTACCAGAACTGAGACCTTGCTGGTGAGCTAAAATACTTGTATTTTCCATAACAAATATTGCTGCAAGCCATGCTGCTTAGCCTAAGGGCTTGTACTGTGGTGGAGCTTAATTGATTGGAGACTCAAAACTTTTACAGTATTGGGAGTTCCTCCAAACAGAAGGATGCAGCTAACCAAAATATTTTGTCTGTATTTATTATTTAACATATTTACTGTTACCATATTTATTATTTAAAAGCATTTTTTGAGCAGAAAGGTTTACATTTATGGTTCTACTCCCTCAATTCTCTATAGTCACAAAACTTCTAATATTATTAATTCACAGTTTCTTTGACATCTTCAAGGGCATCACAAGGGACAAAGAGAGAGGCAGCACAGGCCATTGGTGCTGTTTGCTTGGGTCACACTAAGGACAAGGCTGAGGTTCTTCCATGGTACCAGAATGGTCCAGGACGTTGCAAACACTTTTCCCTGAGCTTGGTATTTAGAGAAACAGGATTATCAACTCATTTCATCACCCTATAATGTAAAATAAGGTCATAGCTTCAACATTAAACCTAATCTGTGAGTCTTTTTTGGGTGTTCTTGTAACTAACCTGAACTATCCATCAATACCATCTAAAAAAAATCTTTAAAATCATAAAGATCCCAGCAGTTTTCCTAAGCAGTGTGCTAACCTTTCACTCCTTCCTCACTTCCTCACTTTCCCCTTGGCAACCATGAAGCACCAAATTGGTGCCAAGACTGGAACACGGGTATTTGCCATACCCCATTAAAGCCTTGATTTTGTTGTGCTCACACACACACACCCTGTGCAAGCCTTTGATGAAACAACCTGTGCCAAAATCAATATACAGGCCAAAGCAGAAGCAGGAGAAGGACACTTGCAATTAATAATGATTAGATTTGAGGTTTACTAATAGAAGGTTGAATCTTCTTCCATTTAAATCAGTGGCACAATTCCTAATTAGACTTTGCTTTTTCAGAGTCAGCAAATTGTGTGTAGCTTTTGCACAGGACTTGATATGCCCAAAGCCCTGCACACCTGTTAATTAAAAATAAGTAACTGAGACACTGAAATGTTATATTTCATCAAGCATAAGTTAGCTCATTACAAGGAGAGCATCCATTACTTCAAAATAGTCTTGGAAGTGTTTACAGTTGGTTTTATAGTCTGCTTATTTTATATTGTTTCATCCCAAATCTGAGGGTGTACAAATCTAACAGTTTCCTTCATGATAAAATGTAAAGGAAAATGAAGCTGTGAGAAATGTAAAGATCGTTTTGTGAGATTTGAAAATAAAAACCAACTCAAAACAAGCCTAACAATGGCCCTCAAAATACTTTTATTCCCCCAAGCTCTCTTTTATTGCAATAATGGACTGGAGTAAAAAAATATCCTGAATTACAATCCTCAGTGACAGAAAGACTCCTGACTGCTGATTGTGTCATACACAGAGTGATGCTGGGTTTGAGCTGGGTCCAAATAAATCATTTCAGGAGAAAACAGATTCCTCCCTGGCCCACCCATTCCTGTGCCATGGGAAACCCTCAGCCATTCCAGTCACAGGAGCTGATGGCTTTGACTGTGCTCCATGTAAGATTTATAGCACTGTGGCCCACAAAGCATTTTTGGGCAGCTTCTACACCATGGCATCACCTTTTCCCTCAGTAAAACTGTGAATTTTAAACAGGTGTGACTTTGATTGCTTTTTTATTAACATAATTTAAATTATATGACACTTTCTGTGGCATTTACAGGTCCCTCCTTTTCTCTATTACTGAAATATCCTTTTCTAGCTTTTTGTTTGCCCTCTGCACAAAGCAGGGTCCTCCTTGCCTGAGCTGCGAGCACGGTGTGTTTGTGTTGGGTCTGGAAGGCCATCTAGTGACACAACCGTGCAGGGGAAATGCAAAACCCTGCTCGAATTGTGTTGGGGTTTTTTTTCCTTAGTTCAATTAAATCATCTTGCTACACTCGAGCATGCCCTTGGGGGGCTGTTGCTATTCCCACAAGTGGTATTTTAAAAAATGTAAAGGAAATTTATGATTTCTTAAGAACTGGCTGGGTTTGTTTGAGATAGAGCAACACACTGTTAATCCCTGCTTGGAAAGAAACACGATTTGTTTTGTGCAGGATGGTGGGATATTGTTGTCTGAGCTGGTCTATCACAAATCCAGTGTCACACCCCTGACCTGTGTGTTGAAACCAAACGTATCCAGGGGTTGTGATCCCCTTCCAGAGCCAAACCTACCCGGCTGTTGGGATCCTTGGCTTTCCACGGTACAAAACCCCACCGTGTGGGTGCCTGGGGCCACCACAGCTCTGCAATAAAAATGGGAAATTCCAGTTATTTCTATCGCAGCTCCCCTTGGATGGTGAGCGGGTCACTGCCAGCACCTTCAGGGGTACCTCGGGGGTCTCTGCCTCCCCTCACTGTCACTGCTCTCCCTCCCGTTGGGGGCTGAACTGACATCCAGGCTGTGCTGGCAACATCCCCTCAGCACCGGTGGCTTGGGGTGAACCAGCACGGCACTGGGGGCTGGAGGGGGAACAGATGGGGATGGGGGTGAGCTGGGATGGGAGGGCAGAGGGGACAAGGCCTCAGGGTCCCTGCGGGTGCAAGGGCAGAGGGGACAGGCCTAATGACCTCAGTGGATGGAGGGACAGAGGGGACAGGGCCTGAAGACCTCAGTGGGTGGAAGGGCAGAGGGGAGAGGGCCTGGAGGTCCCTGTGGGTGGGACGGCAGAGAGGACAGGCCCGATTACCTCAGTGGATGGAAGGGCAGAGGGGACAGGCCCGATGGCCTCAGCGGATGGAAGGGCAGAGGGGACAGGCCCGATGGCCTCAGCGGATGGAAGGGCAGAGGGGACAGGCCCAATGGCCTCACTGGGTAGCAGAGCAGAAGGGACAGCCCCGATGGCCTCAGGCACCGAAGCTCCGGCGGTTGGAGCCCCGGGGGCTCTCTGAGGGCACAGGGCAGGAGCAGCCCCCGCTGGGTCTGAGGGCAGGCGGTCCTGAGGGCGCTCCCGCGGCGCCCACCGGGGATGTGTCCGTGGCGCGGTGACCCCGCACGCCCGAGGGGTGCTCGGGGGGCCTCCGGGAGAGGCCGCGGGGACACCCGGGCGGGGCCCGGCGGCACCTGAGGCGGCAGCGGCGGCGGCGGCCAATCCCCGGCGGGGCGCGGGCGGCTCTGCCCGCCCCGGGGCTGAGGGGCGACAGGAACGTCGTCCCGGCCGCGCCGCTCCACGTCCCGCTCCCGGTCCCCGTCCCCGTCCCGCTCCATGGAGGCGGCCAACGGGGCCGTGCCCGAGCGGCAGCCCCGCGGCAGCGCGGCCGCCCCGTCGGGCAGGAAGGAGGTGAAGGTGGTGATCGTCGGCGACGGCGGCTGCGGGAAGACCTCGCTGCTCATGGTGTACGCCAAGGGCTCCTTCCCCGAGGTGAGGGGCGGCCCCCGGGCCCCGCCGCGGCATCCCCGAGGTGGGAAAAGGCTTCGGAGGTGACGGGGATGCTTCTTGTCCCTTTGCAGCAATACGCGCCCTCCGTGTTCGAGAAGTACACGACGAGCGTGACGGTGGGGAAGAAGGAGGTGACCCTGAACCTGTACGACACCGCAGGTAAGGGAAGGGGGTCCGCCCGCCCTGCCCATTGCCCGGCCCCGGGCGCTGCCAGGGCCGCTCGGCCCAAACACGGCCCGGCCTTTCGTAACTTCAGGCAAATAAGCAGAAACTGCGTTAATCGCTGTAAAATGCGGCTCCGGTGAGTGTGCCCCGTTCCTTTTCGTCTTCCTTTCCAGCAGGTTTTGCTGTGTCAGCTTAAACCAGACCAATTTAAACGTACTGGAACTGGACAGGTTTTCAGGTTGCTTTTCTACCAGAGTACTTTTAACATAATATCACAGTTTACACTGTTAGAGATTAAAGTACGAACAAAACAAGCACCATTACCTGTTGCACTCATAAATGTGCCTTCCAGAAAAAAGGGACAGCTCTGGTGAGGGACTCGTTCATTTTCTTAACAACCCAGTCAATTCAGAAACTCACAGCAAATAGCAAACATATCTGGAGGTATTAAAACCCAGTCCCCAGATGCAAAGCATAATACAATCAAGCAGGAAAATATTTTAATCTGCTGCCATGAGTGATTGAACAGGGAAGGAGAAAAAGGCTGGTTTGTGTTGAGAATAAAAAGGCTGTGGCAGTAAAAGTTATTTGAAAATGCTGATAGTTTGTTCAGGTTCATTTGAGGAACTTGTGAAATGGTTTGTGTTCAGCTTCACTCAAAGTTCCCTACTCTGTTATCCAGCTGCGTTCCTAAATGAACCCTAAAATTGACACGTGCTCCGTTTCAGCTCAGTGTAAATCATCTGTTTCAGTTCAAGCCTGTGGAGTTGTTCCAAATTTACACCAAGGCAAATAAGAACTGAATGCAGTCCAGTCACTTTTAATAGCAGTAAAACACACTTCCCTTCTTTTATATCGAAAATATAATTTTAAAGGCTTTTAAACTGAAAGTGAATTTTATTGCTAATTTTTCCTGTAGGATGGTAAGATCCTGAGCCCCCAGTTTGCTGGTGTATCTTCTCGTGTCAGTGTTACTGTTCTGGAGTGCAGCAGCTTCTCCTGAATGGCAAGGGGGTTGTGTTTAAGTCCTAAAGGAAAAGAAAAGGGCTGAAATATGGTGAGAGCAAACAAGGAGGGATTTCCTTAATACAGTGAGTTGGCACGAAGAACTTTTCAAGTTTTGTTTGCCATCGGTGTGGAATGTTTGCCTGTCACACAGTTCTCAGCTCTCATTTGAAATCATTTTGGAATGCTGCAAATTCCGACATTTGCCTGTGGAGCTGGACGTGGAGGTGGTGGCAGGTGCAGGATTGCAGCACTAAGCTCCCTCCTGACCTAAGAAGTGCCCACTCCCTGCATCACAGAGCCCAGGGAGTGCCCACTGAGCCCTGTGCTGGTGCCTTATCACAGAATCAGGACAGTTTGGGTGGGAAGGGACCTTTAAAGGTCATCTAATCCAGCCCCACTGCAAGGAGCAAGGGCATCTTTAACTAGATCAGGTTGCTCAGAGCCCCATCCCACCTGAGCTTGAGTGTTCCTGGGGATGGGGCAGCCACAGCTTCTCTGGGCAACCTGTGGCTCATTGTAAAAAGTTTCTTCTTTATATCCGGTGTAAATCTACGCTCTGTTAGTTCAAAACCATCACCCACATCCTAAAATTTCGTTGTTCATGCATATAACAGCAGGCAGTGTGCACTTTCCATATTTAGCTCATGGCTCTAAAAACTGTCTTGGACCAAAGCACTGCCCTGTTGGAGAAAGAGGATTGCACTTCGTGTCTCCTGAGACACTTTGGGAAGTGGAGCTACCGTTGTTGCCACGACAGAGCAATTGCTTTCCGTTTCTCACTTGGAAACCTTGAAACCCAACATGTTTCACCTCCCCAAACAGCACCGTGGCCACAAGGCTGTGAGTTTCTGAGGCTGCTGACACTTGTCTCCTCCCTTCCTGTTAAATTTCTTTCACTTTTCGTGAGACCCAGGGAGCTGATCAGGTGCAAAGACAGCAGAGAGATTGTCACCTTGGTTAAAACATTTGATTGGGAGGGGAAAATTTGGTTCTGTTTCAAAGCTGCTTACGTAGTTTTATGTTACAATATCTGTGTCATACTCCAATTCAAGCAGCTTTTCATCCTCTTTCTGTAACTGGAAGTTTTGCTGGAGGAAGGACTCACTTGAGCACATTTTTTATCCCATCCTGTTTTTAATAATACAAAACTGATGTGGAGCTCCTTAAGGGTTAGACAAGGCCCAAGGGTTGTGTCGTGTCCTCTAAGTTCAAACAGTGCAGTGAGAGAAGAGGAAAGGGAGTGCCCAGCTGAGGAGACAAGAGCTCCTGTCCCTGCAGCACGTGGATCCAGCAGGGGAGATGCACGTTTGGAACCTGTTTCACTCTGCTGACTTGCTCTGTTGTGTCAGGCGGCAGCAGCAGCTCATTAAATCCCTCTCAGCTGGGTGATGCTGGTCTGGGGTGGGTGTCCAGCAGCAACTGCAGCTTAAACAGGAGTCTAAACATTCAGTTTATTACTGCAGTGCAGGGGTTTAACTGTCCAGGTATTGGCCATATTAATGAATCATCTCCAGACTTCCTGAGCTTCTTAGGTTGCTCCTGCCCTTCTCTGAAACTAACACAGCTTAATGCTTGTTTTCCTTCTCAGTCTGAAATGTTCTAAAATAATTCAGACTATAATAAAACAATTTAAATGGGATCAAAAAGATGTAAAACCATTTATAAGATGAAGGGTTCAGCTAGGGCCATGCAGCAGGGTAGGAGGGGAGAAGGCAAAGCTGTTCTAAAAAGTAACACTGGATCTTCATGATTCCACCACTGCAGAAAATACTTCAGTATTTTTAGGATGTTGCTCAGAATAGACTTGTGTGTTCTCCAGCATCATGAGAAGGTAAAGGACAGGTTCAGCTCAGTTTAAACTTACAAGGATTCTTTGTATTGTCAAGTCCTGTGCAGCTTGAGCCTTTGAGCTTGTCCTGCTTTCTGAAGGAGAAGGACAAAAGTGTTTAAGAATCAAACATTTCAAGCTACTTTTTGTTGACAAGAATTTTGGTAACAAATGAAGTGAATGAGTTAGTCTAAAGTATCACAAAATAACAATATTTGGTGAGACTTTTCTGCTCTGCTGCCCTGTCTTCCTCCTCAGGCACCTCTTGCTGTTGCAGGAAGTCGGTGGCACACACGCAATGGGTAAAGGCTGTGTAATATCCCCTGTCCCAGCTGCAAACAGGCTCTGCAGCTGCTTGTTCACTCAAAACTTTCCATTTCAAGCTGTGCTCCACACAGCAAAGGCATGAGAGGTAAATGAAGTCTAGTTTTGACAGAGTAAGGGAGCAGAGTGGATGCTGTAGGTGCAGTTCAGACTCCAGGCTCTGTCCTGGTGCTGCTCAGTGCAGGATTTCCCCAGAGCAGAGCAAAGCACAGAGCTGGGCTGGGCTGGCAGGGGCTGTGGGGGAAGTGATGCCTCCTCACTGTGGGTGCACAGGAAGCACAGGCAAAGCCTCCAGTGGTGTGTCCCAGGTCTGTGATGACAGATGTGTGGCAGTCTGAGGCCTTCAGAGAAATTCTGAAAGCCAATGAATGCAAGAATAAGTTTTCATAACTCTGAAAGGGAAACCATGCCCGGATAAGACAAACCCCCAGTTTTTAATTGCAGTGTGCTCCTCCTGCCCTATCTGTCCTCTTCTACTGGTTTTCTTCCTGCCAAGAAAGTCTGTTTCCCAGCTGGTTTTAAACTGAGTAGTGAAAAAACACAGCTGGCAACCTGCTAACCATGGCATTCCCATGGAGCCTGTGGATTAACAGACTAAAGAGGACTGGGTGCATTTCTGTGCTTGTGAAGGTTCACCATTGCAGGTTCCATGTCAGTCCTGATGGATGTGGGATATTACAGACACTGCATGGCCATGTGTAGGGAGTGGTGGGCTGGGCTGGGAGCAGGATGTGACATTATTCCTGCCCCTCTGGTGCTGGACAGCACTGCTGGGCATTAGGGCAGCACGTGCTGGGCACTCCTGGGCTGGCAGGGCTTGACTGTGTGGTTTCCCCTCTCCTGGCAATGGGTGCTGAGCTCCTTCATGGACTGAGCAACACTCAGGCTGGCATTTCTTTGGTGGTGAGTTGGTGAAGTGGTAAGGAGCAGTGGGCAGAGGTGAACATGCATGTGAGAACAAGACCTGTGGTTTCACTTCTGTTCACCCTCAACCATTCCCTGAGCTCCCACCCCGCTCAGGGCCTGACTGCAGTGATGTGGGTTATGCAGCATCTCCCAGGGGGATGCAGCAGTGAGAGTTTGGCAAGGAATTAGAAAATTTTAGGTGAATTCAGCTAGATGGAGTTTTTGTCTTTAAAAATCCCTTTCTGATGCTACAATGAATTGAGGAAGGCAGAAGAGTCACAGATGTGCCCACATAATCAGGTATTTAACCAAGTCCTCCACAGTGTGTTTTTTGTTAATTGGGGAAGGAAAACAGGTACCTGTGTTTGAGGAAGCACACACAGGGGGTTTGCATATACATTCACTTACTGCTTGGGTTCAGCCCTGTTCCTTCTTCTTAAAACTCTTCTGGTAGAAGACCCAAATCTGTGCCAAATTAACTCTGACCACAGCCTGAGCAGCTTCACAGAGAAAAAAAGTCTCCCAGGTCCTTTCTTGCATTTCATCAGCAGCTCTTGAGGACAGGGGGTGAAAGGGATTGTTTTCAGTGAGAGGGATGTCTGTGTTTAGGCACAGCTTGATCTGGTTCCTGTTATATCCTCAGCTACTGAAGAGCTACATCTGAGCTCCTAAAGAGCAGCTTCCTCTCCTTCTGTGTGAGCCTCAACCATGCAGCTGTGGCACGAGTGAAGCAACTGCCGTGTCACCTTCCCCCTCCGGTCCCTGCACTCTGCCTTGTTCTGCGCTCTGTGTCCAACGTTCCAAACACACACAGAGCTGGGGTTTGTACAGCAACATTTTCTCATGCATTTGTTGTGTCAGTTTGCCCCCAAATCCCCATAACTGCACAGCTGCATTTGGAGAAGAAGGAGCAGTTCTCCAGGGAATTATCTATAGGTTTTGACTTGCAATGCAACATAAATCACATCACTGGAGACACTTTTTGTGCTTCCCCATCCAGGAGGGTATGAGTTTAGCTGTGTGTTCTGATTCCAAGCAAATGAGTGTGTTTCTCCCAAGGGGACAGTCCTGTCTGCCTCACAAATTACCAACAGCAACTTTGAGGACCTTTTATTTTTACAAGCTACACTGGTGGAAGCTCAGAGGCCTGAATTTGAACAGGGGAAACCATACACTGCAGTAGAGGAAGTTACGAGGGAAAAAAAAGTTTGGCACATGATTTGTTTAATGCATTTAGAGGATTATCTCAGCAGTAAAATGGTAAATTGGTTGCAAACAAGTAGATGGATTGCAAGAATAAGAAGGGATAAGCAGTATGGTCTTTGCTCTGAATGTTTATACAACATGCATAATTTTGTCAATTATTTCTGGATTAAACCATGAGGGATCAATCCCTCATTGTTCTGCACCTCCTCACAGAACATGCTGCTCTTGCAGAAGCTCAGATATAAAGTGGTCCTAACCCAGGATTCACATTTCACAGACATCTCAGGCAAACTGTGTAATGGCTGATGCAGCAGGGATTGCCTTGGAATAATCTGCATCGTTACTGGTCATTTAAATAAAGGAGGGAAGAAAAAATATTGTAGAATTTTTGGTCTTCTGGTATCTGCAGTTCCTCAGACTGGAGACAAACATGTTGGTAGTGATGAGTGTGTGACCTGGGACTGGGTTGGGTGCCAGGGCAAGAATCGTTGCTCTAAAGTTGGGACACGCTGAAATTTTCCACGTCCCTCCATCTGAAACACCAAGATGAAGATTTGAGGTGTGTAACGTCCCTGTAGGGCAGTTTCTGCGCTGTGTGGGGATTGTGGTGATCGTGGGAGGGCACAGCATTCCCAGTTCTCCCTTTGGAAATTCAGTGCATCACAGCAGTGCCTGATTCCTGCAGCAGCATCCAGGGGGCAAGTACACCTTCTTACAGACTTTTTTCCTTGTTAAATGAAAAAGATTGGGTTTTTTTCCCTGAGCTGCCAACTCTCTCTTGGAATTACTGCTTTCCTGAACTCAATCTCTCAAAGCAAGACACCTCCAGGCCCCAGCAGGGTGATTACTGCAAATTCCCATGTGCAGCAGGTGAAGAGCACAGCTCTGAGGCAAACCAGTTTCCTCTAGAATGTCCCTAATCAGAAGTATGACAAATCCCCTGCTTTTCCAGAATTCAGCAGAATTCCCCAAGATCTGCTGGGGAGTCCTGCCTCAAAGGCCAGTTAAGCCTGGCTCATGCTGCAGCATGGCTGGTACAGGCATGGCTGGTACAGCCCTGTGTGTGCTGCTGCAGCTGAAGGCACTGTGTGTGATCTCTGCCTCCCCTCACCCCACCAGCTTGGGAAAATCAAGTTTGCTACTTTTTCTACTTCAACATTCTTGTCTGAAAAATACAGTTTCTTCTTCTCACAGCATCACGTGTGCAGATGTATTTGGGAGAATGCAGCAGCTGCCAAATTGCACGTTTTAGTCAATAACTGTCAGATTCCAATGGATGATTTTGCTTTTGAGCAGTGGCAATCAGTGTTTAGAACTGCTTCTAAGCCTGTAGCAGGTGGACAAAGCAGGCATTTTATTAAAACTTGTAAAGGATGTGTTATATGTTGTAAACCATCAGCTTTGTCAGTGAAGGGGAATCTCCTGTACTTAAGGGAAGGAATTTTACAAGTGTGAAAAACTTGTGTCCCTGTTCTTGGTCTCGGGTATGTCTGTGCATATTCCCCTCACACTGCTGGTTCAGCACAGAGATTTCTTTTATCCAAACCACTCTCTGTGTCTCAGGGCAGGAGGACTACGATCGGCTGCGACCTCTGTCTTACCAGAACACCAACGTGGTGTTAATTTGTTACGATGTCATGAACCCCACTAGCTATGACAATGTAGCAGCCAAGGTAAGAGCCTCTCCTAATTGCTTCAGCCTTCCAAATGAATTGCAGGTGCCTGATACAGGACAAGATGTCAGATTAAAAATGCTGATGCTTTTAGTGTGCTGTACCCTGGTGTGTAGATGCACAGATCTGTCGTGGTGTGCTGAGCTGCAGGTCACAGACCTTGGACCTGGAGCTTGGCCCTGCAGGGCTCAAAAGTGCTCAGAACTGGGGTTGGCACACACTAAAAACATCAAACACCAGTGGTGAAATCACTGCTTTATCTGCAGTGATGTCACACGACCAACATGGCACATGAGCATTTTAGAGTCAAGTCTGCTTCCATCACATGCATATTTAACACAGAAGAGAAATGAGAGCAACCAGTTGTCCCTGCTGGGATTTCTGGAACGCTCCAAAGCAGAAGTAACTGCTCTTGTACACAGCACCAGCAAAACAAAGCAAGACTTGGTCCAAATCCTGTTTTAGTTATGACTTTGGAGTAGCTTGTCTGAATTTAAACAGATGTTAAATGAGCATTTTGGCCTAGTGACAGATGCCACTGTGTTTTTATACAGCAGCTGACTTTGGGCAGGGCTCGTAAACATCTCTGTGATGGAAACAGCACATGTTGGGCCCCCACCACCACAAACCATCCAACACTGAAATTGCAGCTTATATTAAACACTGGTTCTGTTCTTTGGCTTTATTGTTTTGATTTCAGGAACCAAACCAAACCCTGATGTCAAAGCTTTGTTTCTCTGCCCCCAGTGGTACCCTGAGGTGAATCACTTCTGCCGAGGGGTCCCGCTCGTGCTCATCGGCTGCAAGACGGACCTGCGGAAGGACAAGGAGCAGCTGCGCAGGCTCAGGGCAGCCAAGCAGGAGCCCATCACCTACAACCAGGCAAGTGCAGCTGCTTCACAGTGGTGGCCTCTTTGCAGGAGGTAAAACACACAGGGGCCTTGCTCCTCATGAGTACAATCACAGGCACTCTGAAATGATGTGATCACAGTGTCCAGCTGAAGAAATTATTGACAATCAACACTAACAAGTTTCTGTAAGTCCTTTTTTGAAGTGGCCAAATCACCGTTCTTACTGCCAAAGTAAAGAGAAATATAAATAGCATTTTGCATATCTTGGGTGTGTGAAAGGACACTACTGTCTACATCTTCTATGCTCATTACATCTTGTTCTGATTTCCTTTCATAGCTGGGTTTTACTGTTACAAATCTGTAAGCCTTAGCAAGTTTGCTGGACTTGATCATTTTTATTAGCCTGCATTGCAGCCATCTCTGGTACTTTGATGAGGGTTAGGATAAAGGGTAAAACCTAGTGATGTTAGGACTGTTCTGGAATAAATGTGGTTTGCAAACCCTATTTAAAAATAAATCCTCTCAAGGACAAAAGCAAGAACATGTGCAAGGCTTCTCTGACATGAGAGGCTCCTCTTCAAAGTCTCCAAAGTAATATTAAAAGTACTACATATTAACAAATGGTTTTGGTTTAAGTATTTTGAAGCAGTGAGACTTGTAACTAATGTCACTTCACCAGCACAGCTGTCCTAGGTACAGGAGAAAATGAGGGAACAGCTTGTCCCGTGTCACATGAGACCCTTCTGCTCTGGTCCTCCACTTTTCCTTTTTTTTTTTTTTGTTGCTTTAAGCTACAAAGCCATCCTTCTCCTCTCAGAGCAAGAGCAGCAGCTTTTGGACTGTCTGAGATACACAGAACAAGGTCAAGTGCACTACGACCTGCAATGAATCACCACTTTTTCTGAACAGCATGAAAATAAACTGCTACTGCATCACCACTAAACCATGCTGGGCCTTTTAGTTTGTCTCCCTTGCACACAAGATGAGATCCCACCCTGTCACTGCGAGCAGCTGCACATTGTCCTTCATTTGCACAAACAACTCCCTTCCTCATCCTCACACGTGAGGTTCAGGGCAAGCACCAGACACTCCAGGCAGGTCTGCTGAGGCTCCATGCAGTGCAATTCCAGGGGCCCACACGATGTACAGGTTTTGTCTCCTCTGTGGGCCTTCCTCTTGGGTTTTTCTCCCCTGAAATATGCACTGCCTCAGTCTTTCACAGCTGGTGGCATCTTGAGTCACACAACGTGATGCTTCCAATGCCAGGCACAGAGGAGCTGAAAGTCCCTGCCAGCACTGCAGCTTGCAAACAACTGGAAGGAGACAAACTGCTTAAAAACGAAGAAAATCCCCCTACAGAAGCCCAGTTGCTCAACTGACCCCACTCCCAGGGCTTATAATGAATAAATGCAGCTTGTGAGCCGTGGGTTGCAGAGCTGGAATTCCCAGTAAAAGGCTCACCAGCATTCCAACCTGGGGGCTGGCTCTGCTGTGACAATAGAAGGATCACAAGCAAAGTAAGAAAGGGCTGTGTTTGGTCTGTAGTGATTTCACACAGCCAGGATTGCACAGAAATGTTTCAGATTCAAGTCTGTTCCCACTGCATGAGGGAAGGGTGAGGCTGAGAAACACAGGCTCCTGTTTGTGTGTATGAGGGTTTTGGCTCAGCCCTTGTGATGCTTCAGAGCCAAAGTCAGGGCTCCTGCACGTGCACCAGCAAAACAAGGCAAGGCACCAGCCCAGAGTCCGTTCTTGCATGTGACATTCATTACTAAAGGTGACATCACGGAGTAGTTAAGGTCAGGGCTGGAAAAAATATCGCCCTGTAGACATCTTATCCTCACTTAAGTATCTACCTCAGCATTTGGATTAAAGAAATTCAATACTGAGAATATTTTTGTGCTATCAGGACTGTGCATCTGAAGAGTCTCTAATGTTCTGAACTCCTAGGCCAGGCTCTGGATCAGCATAGTGGAAAAACCCCAGGTTTATTTAGTGCTTCAGTTTATTACTAACACCACTCACTCCAGCACTGCACCCCGAGGCTTCTTCCTCACTCACCCTGCGACACAAAGATGCGCCAAGAACTCTCCATTTCATCCCATCGCTCCTTCCTTTTCTCACCCACCAGACTTACACTTGTCTAACCTTTCTTTTCTTCCCAGGGTGAGGCAGCTTGTCAGGAGATTAACGCACAAGTGTATCTGGAATGCTCAGCAAAGTGTCGTGAAAACATAGAGAATGTTTTTAAAGAAGCAACGACCATCGCACTGAATGCCATGAAAAAAGCCAAGCACCACAGGAAGAGGAAAGTGTGCTCGGTGTTATGACCTGGACTGCAAGAGAGCCAAGTGATTCACATTTTGTAAACAGTTTGAAGACCTTACAATTTTTATTTTAAGATTTTAATTATTTTTAGTATTTTTGCACTTTTGTTACGTTGTTCTCAAAGTTTTCAAAGCTCTTTATCACAGTTAACTGCTGTTCTGTGCCTTTGCCCATCTGGCTTTTGCTTCTAACTGCAAACAGCTCACTATTTAAATTGCAATGAACAGCAATTGCTTCTATATGACTTAGTGGGTTTTTTATTCTTCTGCAAAATAATTGTGGCATGTTATAGCTGCAGTTTGCTGTCTTTTTCAAGCAGAAAAGCTGAAAACCCAAGTATTTTAGGAAGAGTGATATTTAAACCAGTTTATCAAGCACCTTTAAAGAGACAGAAATGAAGTTTTGTCTTAACTGTAACTGTACATTGTACAGATTTTGTGCAGCTTTATCCTCTGCTGGTTACATGACTAGCTGGTGAAAAACTCTTTTGGAGCAAGCCATCATTATTGTTTTACATACAGGGTAAAAAGATCTTGATCCTTGAAAAATCTTTTGTTTGTTGTTTTCTTAATTTGCTTGTGAATCCCTACAAGCTTAAAATGGAAAATTTAAAAAACCCCAAACATTGGAAGTTTGTGCACATGTTTGACTATAGAAAAATCTTGAATTGTGCAGCCCTTCCTCCACAAGAAATTTGTCAGTAAAAGAAACACAACCAACCATCACCTTCCCCAACACGAAACTGGAACACCAACACACAGGAAGTGACCACATTTACCATCAGCTCCAGTGGAAATCTCTCTGGCTGTTTTAATCTGAGTTTCTCGTGCTGCAGAACTCACCCCTGCACAACCAGCTCCACTGCTCAGACACAGCAGGTCCCAGCATCACTCTCAAAATAAAACAATTTTATGTTTCATAAACTGAGAGTTCAAAGGATTTAAAAAAAAACCACAAACCCTCACAAGGTGTGCAAAATTCAGCATAGTGAGATACAGCCCAGCTGGTGTGAAAGTTGTTGAAAATATTCAAATTGGAGTTTATTGTTTGTGCCCACAGGACAGGGACAGGGCAAAGGCATTTTATTACTCTGCAGCCACAGCACTGATGGAACCACTTCAGTCTGTGCTGTGTCTGCTCATGAGCACATTTATGGGGAGAAGGGCCAAGGATGAGCCTAGCTGGGCCTTGTGCTGGCTCAGAGGAGCCTTCACCACTGGGACAGACACAGCCCGAGGCAGCTCAGGCTGCAGCACCCAAGAAAAGGCTGTTTCAATGAGCAAGTTCAGGTTCAGGCAGCACAAGGAGCTTACAGGAGGGCAATCAGCCTTTGGCCCCTGCCTCCCTCCTCAACCAAGTGCAGCACCTAAAGTAAGCATTTCATTTTTGTGTCCTCCCCTTTCCAGAGTGCTGTTTCAAAAACCAACCCAAGGGCAGAGTGTGTGTTACTAAAAAGGGGCTGAAGCAGCTGCATATTGAATGGTTTATTTTAGGTCCTTTCAGGCCAGGACAGATGAGTTGGCCTCCCTGGAAAAAGGCTAGCAGACTTCCCTGCCATTTAAAAACTGCTTTTTCTTGCTTGATTTTGATTTCAAAAGAGGATTTCTCTCCTTTAAGTAGCTTTCTCAGAGTGTATATAGCAGCAATATGGTACAAAGATGAGCACTTTCTTTTCACAGTACACACAGGTTTAGTATTGCCACGGAAAATATGCCTTAAACAAATGCCTTGAAAAACAGCATTCGCTCCATGTCACTGATCCACCAGGAGTGTTCATAACCCTTTGCAAATTCAACACCCAGAATTCAAATAATAAAACTGGAGAGTGTTAAATATCATTCCAGAATTGGAATTACAGTAGGTCCCACATTCTCCCAACGCTGGCGCTTTGCCAGGCAGGTGCATGCTGCTCTATATACAGAAAAAAAACCCAGAAGCAAACATGATTTATATTAAATATACATAAATAGCAGGACTGCAGACTGGAGAGCCATGCTGGAGATAATACTGAGTCTGTGCTGGCACAGTCCTTGGCCAAACACAGGGACAGATGAGTCCTCCCAGGCCTGTCCATGGAGTAACTGGGGTTTGGCAGGATCTGTCCCAACCCCGGCCCTGCTGCAGGCACAGGGATGCACTCTGGGAATGGGGGGATCACAGCTTCTTCACTTTGTCTTTGTTCTTCTGCAGTTTAGTGTGCACCACCTTGAGAGTAGTGAGGAAGTTCCCAAGGAAAAGCAGCAGGAATGTGAAAGCCAACACAAAAACCTGAGAGGGGGGAGAAGCAGCATTTACTACTTTTTAAAATGACAACATGGATTCTGTTCAACACTGATGGACTCACCAGGCACAGAACAGGCTCTGTGCTGGGTTATCCTGAAATATGTGAACAGAGTCAGATGCCCAAATACCTTTCAGGATGAGGTTGGACACCCTCTCTCCCTCCCCTTGCTCTGTGCTCTCCCTGGGCAGAGCCAACACACACCTGCCATTCTTTGCACTCCTTGTGCCTTGACAATCCAAAGAGTGTGACTGCATTATAAAGCTGCCAGAACTGCAAAGAGGGGCGAAAAAAAGCACTTTAAATACTAGCAAAAAAGAAAAAGAAACCTTGGAAACATTAGTCAAGGGTATGTGTAGTCCAAAGCACCTTTGTGTGGTGCTGTGACACTGCACTGCAGAGGGACAACAGGATTGGCAACTTACATGCCCAAAGAACAGGAAGGGCAGGAGAAATGTCAGCCCTCGCCACATCCAGGACTGAAATCCCTCTGGAAAAGGTTGACAGAAGAGGCAGAGTGTGAGCACAGAAGGGCCAGGACTGGAGCTGCAGCTCTTCCCCACCCAGACCATCCCATAAGGGCTATTCCCATCCTGCTCTGCAATAACCAGAAGATGTGATAATGGGAGGATGAAGATGGGGGTGACCAAAACCTCCATCCTGACACCCTCAGAAGCTGCCAGAGATCAGAGCCCTCTGCTCCTGACTCACAGGACCCAAGGAAGGGAATAAAAACCACATTGCCCTTCCTGCCTTGGGACACAGGGGTAGCTCTGCAAAGCTCACCCTCCAAGGCCACACAGGCCTCTCCTTCCCTTCCACTGCACCCAAAAGCTGTGCCAAAGCTGTGCAGAGAAAGCACTGCAGGAAAGCTCACCTACTGTGAGGTCCAAGTGGTTTCTCTCCCCCAGAGCCCGGAGCCTGTAGAGGCAGCCCCTTTGGTAATAATACTGTAGGAACTGAACACAGCCTGGAGGAGAGAGAAAACATCACTGCATTGGCTGTTCACAAGTAAGGTAAGTATCAAAGTACTCTAACAGTATCTAATCCAATAGCATTTAATTATTGCTTGTATTTGCAGACTGTATATTTGCATGCTATCCTCATATTCCTCCAGTTTAAGACTCCACTATTTACCAAACAAAAGCATTTTCTTCTAAGCCTGCAAGACCCAAAGTTACTTCATCCCACGAATTAGCAAGGTAAGAAATACTCACTCTGAAATATTGAAAATGCTAAAAACTGACTGCGAAACATCTGGTACATGAGTCCATCAGGCCTGGAAGCAAAACACAGGGGAGATGCAGCAGTGTGCTAAGAGTCCAGGACACAGTGCCCTTCCCCTGAGCCCATCAGCAAACCAACCAGCAGCTGCTACCCAGCCCTCCCACCCCACTGGGAGCCCAGATTGGTTACAGCCACATAGGAAATGCTCTCCTTGATCAGGTTTCCTCTCTCCAACATAAAAATGTTGTTCTCTCTTTGCCAGTATCACAGTTTTCTTTAGGCAGCAAAGCCACTCAGCACTGTCTGCATCAACACCCCGAGTGGTGAGCAGAGGATGGTTGTGCTCCTTATCCTGAGGGCAGGTCAGGATAGATGGAGGACAAGGGACCTTCTGCTCCAGCCACTGTATCATCCCCTCACAATTTTCAATAATTAAAACAATTTCTAATAGTTAACTAATCAGTTCATGTCCAAGTTGAGGCAGGTTGCATGTGCAGGGGGTGCATCCCTGTGTTGTCTGACACCACCACCCACTGCAAGGTAACTTGCATTTTTGGCTTTAGACTCTTAATAAAGGCACCAAACATTCACTTTGTGGTGTCCCTCCTCTATAGCAAAGTGCTGCTTGTTTCCTTACTTACAGAAATTGGGAGCCTTGCAGAGATTTTCCTACCAAAGTACAGCTACATTGTAGGGTTTGTGTTTCTTACTCTTTTTTTAAACCAGCAATGTAAATACAAACTTGCAGTGTTGTATTTATCATGGAAAACATCTGTAACATCAAACAAATATTAAGTCTGATGCTCTGCCATGAGCCCTTGTGGCCACAGCTTTGTGGTCACGCTGGATTTGAATGCTCAGATGAAGAAACACCATGAAACAGGCCTGAAGCACCTCCAGCAGGAGAGCAGACTCACCATGTCAACATCACTCCAGACAGGAACGTGGAAACATAATGATGGGAAACCCACCAGCCTTTGATCCTGAGCAGAAAAAAACCCATGGCAGTTAAAAAACATGGATTGAAGTCTGGCTTTCCAGACCAAAGATGATGCTGATCTGGGGAGGAGGGACAGGGAAAAAACAGACAGCCCAGCCCAAGCACAAGGTCCTGGCAGTGTGGCTTGGCTGGGGGCACAAACCCATGACCCTGGAGGGAGGCTCAGCCCAGGGCATGTCTCCTGTGCTCCCACAGGCTCTCCAGCACATCCAGCAGCAGCAGTTCCTGCAGCAGGAGGCACCTCCATGGCTAATGACACACCAGTGTCAGCCCACACACCCCTGTGTTCCCCTGACAAGGAAGTAAGTGGTGTTTCCAAGGCTGGTTATTTCAGACACCAGCACTGAAGGGAGCTCAGAAAATGACAGTAAAGTGGGCAAGGGCTGTAGTGAGGCAGAATCAAGAAGTGAAGAGCTGCTCCAGAGCCAGAGCTGCTTTGGAAACTATCCAAAATTGGTGGATTTGGGGCATTTGGCCATGGATTGATCTGGGGCATTTCCAGCCAAAAGTGTGTGACCTCTGACACAAGGCAGCACAGTTCCACCCCAGGCTGCATCTACAAAACCCACAGACACCAAAAACATCCAGTACTTTGGACCAAGATCATATGGACTTTTAGGAGCTGCAACTTCTCTCTCCCCAAACCTCAGGTGGCCACATCTGCCCTTGGCAGCAACCAGGGAGGGGGATGGAGACAAGACCCTGCAGAGAGGCAGCAGCATCTGGTATCTGCTGGGCTTGAGTGCCAGGCTGAGTCCCATTTTGTTGCTTGTTTTAATTCTAAGGACTTTTCAAGCCTCCCATGGTCCCTGCAGTGGTGCTGTACCTCGATCCATTGCTGATGAGGATGCTCTCCCGTATCGTCAGTGTGCAGTAATACCACACCAACAGAAAGTTAAACACTTCATCTGTCACCCTGTGAAACACAGAAAAACACAGAGTAAAAAAAAAATTCCTGTTAACTACAAAGATACATTTAAAAAATGCCCATTTTTCTTTGCTCCCCTTGGGGGAATGAGAACCTGCCCAAGTGAGGCCACAGACACAGAGCCCCAGCTGTGAACATGTCCAGCCCTCAGGCAGCTCTGCACACCCAGCTCTGCACACCCAGCACTCCCCTGGGCCGTGCCCTGTGCTACAACTCTGCAGATCCTGAGCTGATAAGCAGGTATGCAGGGATGACATTAAGTCCTTCTGAAGGAGAGAAAGCACCATGGAAGCAGAGGATGATCCAATTTAGAGAGGCATTTCCAGGCTAATTCAATGAGGAGATTCCATGAGATCTATATAAATCCAATCAGCTAAAAGAAGAGAAGAGCACTGTGCTCTGGGGGGAAAAACACCAAGCCACCAAAACTTTATTTTGCCATTTGCAAACTCCTGAAGCCCAGGGGACTCAGGGCAGCCTCCTTAGGGCAGCACCATTCCTGGTACACTCCTGCATTCACCCAGACCCAGAGACCTCAGGGAAGCACCTGGCTCCAACATCTTCCTGGGTTTTGAGCAACACTGAATAGTGGAAGCTTGTTGGTGCTCAAGACACTTATCACAACCTGGAGATAACGTTTCAGATCTGATTATTTCATGCAAATCCTCTCTAATTGCCTTTGCAAACCCAAAGCTGCAGCACAGTGCCAATCCCTGCCTGGGACAACCCATGAGCAAAACCAACTGCTCGTTCCCAAGCACAGCATCATGACAGAAAATAAAAAAAAGAAATCAAGAAACATGATGTTGGACTTCTCTCAGTTACAAAAAACTCCAAAATGAGGTTAAAAATGAAAATCAGGTAGCTAAAATACAGGTCCTGCCAGAGCTGAAGAGGTGCAGAAGGTGTCCTGCTGCCCAACTGCCAAAGCCTGAACACCATCAGAGTCCATCTCACCACCCTCAACAGGACTTAAGTTAGTTCCAAACCAGCACATTTTAATTCAAAATACTTGATTAAAGGTAAAAATGCAGCCTACCTGTAGTGCAGAAAAAACCTGCAGGCGACAGCCCCGAGTAACAGGATTATGGTCAGATAAAGTTTGAACTTCTCATACTCGTCCTTGTAGGCAAACCTGGAAGGGAACAGAGGCTGTTCATGGACACAAAGGGGTGTTGGACCACAGTGGGGCTTCACTTTGTCCAAACCAGCCACAAATCCACATGCCAAGCCCAGAGACTGAGGTTTTGCTGAAACACTTAGAAAAGAATGGACAGCAGTGGAAGGCAGAGTTCTGCCTGCAGGGAGGGTCTGTCTCAGCTGCAGGACAGCGGCTTAACTCCTTCAGCTGGTTTCTGGGTTGGTATGGTAAGATTTAAAACATATATATATATATATAAATCCATTTTCCACAGCACTGTATACCTAGAAGTCACAATGCCATTTTTCATCACAAAGAGAGAGAGACCTTTACAATTAAAGCCACAGGCTGGGCTGGGCTTAAAAGCAACTGATGGACAAACACAGTTGTAGCCACATGCAGCTTTAGCTTGTCCCCATGTCATGGTCCAGCTTGCCCACCCTCTACATTTCACTTTTCAGATCTATGAGAAATCCATTCCCCTCTCTGGACTTCAGTCCATACCCACAGGAGGCCCCAGTGAATCCCAAACCACACGTGTGGCAACACTCACTCACTTTGCTTGGTTACTCAGGAGAGTCACATTCACATTTCCCAGCACCAGATTTAAGTACAAGCTGGAAGACAAAAACCAAGAGCAGACCCAAGTAAGTGTTTTATTTGAACATCACAGGAGGCCCCAGAGGAGTTGATGAGATGACATCTCTGCTGAAGCCACGTTTGCTGGAGGTTTTTAATTAAGGCCAACTGGAGGGGGAGACCACATGGAAAGACTGGACAGTATTTCCAAGAAGTTAAAGAAGAGGTTTATTTTCCTGCCCCCTTTTCTGCACTACAGTCTAAGGGCAAGATACATAACATGCACTGTCCAAACCCCAAAATAACAGGGAGGAATTGGAAGGAAAGTTTCTCATAGAAACTTCTGAGGGGTTGAAGCATCACACAGGACACGAATCAGTCCTGACAACCCCACTTGAAGGGAAGTAAAAATTTAAAGTCGGTTGAAAATGTTATTTAAAAAAAAAAAAAAAGAGAGAGAGAATAAAAATTCTTGTGCTGATTTGGTCTGAAATTAGCCCAGGAAAACATCAGTGTGGACCCATGAACTGCACAATCCCTCACCAGTGCAGGTTACTTCCCTTCTCACAGAAAGCCTGTGCTGCCCACACACAGTGCATTTACATACACTCACAGCTCATGAATTCTGTGTGCCACTGACACAGCAGCTCAGCAAGAGATTTATGACTAATCCAATTTTACATGTCTTTCTTCAACATGCACCTTATCCCTCAGGAGCAAACCAGTGAGAACACTTAAAGCCCAGCCTTCCTGGAGCGTGTGCCTCCCCGGGGAGCACCTACCCGTTCTTCTTTGGCAGGTAAGCTTCCATGTCAAAGAAGGCATTCTGCCTCTCCTTGATCTGGCTGCTGATCTCCTGAATGACAGCAAGCTCCTCAGGACTCGCTCTGGGCTTGCACCTGCAAGAACACAGAATCAGGATATTCCTGTTCATGTTCTCACCTCCTTTGTATTTAAAGGGAAAACAATGCTGTCGTAAAATCTACGCTGTTAAAACCCTGATGGTGTGAGGTGGTGCCATCGTGCACTTTGCTCCTGTGTTTCTGCAGCACCATTTGGTTCACCATGACTTTATTTCACTGCCAGGCTTATGCTACTCTAATTGGAATATTTTACTGGAATACTGTGCTTTTTTGCAGGATTTCCTTCCACCTTAGGAACTTTGTGCCCAGTTTCAGGCAATGCCCTTGCAGAGGTTGCACCTGTTCAGGTATGAGATATTTCAGGATGTAACAGGACACAGAGGTGATGATTTACTGGCAAACTGTGGGTTTAGCAATTAATGTAAAACAGAGAGCAATGTGCAGCAGAGCCAGCCCAGGGTGTTGGAGGTGCTGCACTGAGACCTGCACACAAGGAATGCAGCCTGTGGCTCCTGGGGATCAGCCAAGCAGCCACAGACAGTTCCCTCCTGGAAATCCACTCAGGAGTAAGTTACACCTCCAGGTTCATGGACTATGTTGCTCCTGCAGTTGCAGCTTGTGAGGCAAAGCTTGGCTCACCTGGCAAAACCCACAGACCAAAAGCTGCAGGGCCCTGCAGTGCACAGGGTCCTGCAAGGATGAAACCCTCTGGCTCCCTCAAAATCCTTTGTTTACAGGACTCCATCTCTCATGCAGTTACTAACATCTCACTTGGCTTAATATGGAGCAACTTTAGCACTGCAACACAGATTGTAAATTAAAATGCTAAAAATCCAAGCTTTTCAGGCCTTTGGGAAGGAGAAACATCCCCTCCCTGCCTCCTCCCTCCTCCAGGTCCCCCGTTACCGTTGCAGGCTGTGCTTCAGAGCCCTCAGTGTCTTCTTCTGCCGCTGAATGGAGCTGCTGCAGGCTGTCTGCAAGCTCGTCACTTCTTCCAGTTTCTGCCTGTAAACTTTGTGTGTTTCCTGCAGGAGAAGAGGAGATGGTTGGTAGAAGAGCCTTTGTCGGTTACTCATGGCATTTGGACCTTGGCTCTGAGGGAAGCAAAAGGAACCCCTGTTTTTCTGGGGGTAAACAGGCACCTCTGCAAACAAGCAAGGAGGGGGAGATGCCAAACCAGCACAGATCCAACAGGGCTTAAATGGACACTGATGAAATTCCTGCAAGAGAAAAAGTGTCCTCTATATTTATCTCATTCCCTCTTTCTAATGAGCTTTCCCACTCAGGAGCTCCTCACTCCCACCCCACCCTGCAATGAAGCCCCTAATCCTCGAATCCCCTAATCCTCCATTTCATCCTGATCCATCCCCATCAAATGGGTGTCTAAATCACAAAGCAGGCACTCCAATTTCACAGTAAGATTAAATCTGGGGGGGAAAAGATGATGAAGATCCAAAGTGTGGAGGAAAAAAGACACAAATCCAGGCCAGGGGGTTTAGGCAAGCTGCTGCTGGGAAAACAGGCTCCTCGAGAGCAAGAGATGCTGCAAGTGCCTCCAGAGAGCCACGTGCAAGGGCAAGAATGAGCAGAACCCAGATGGAAGTACTTTCTTACTCTGGAGTTGGGGTTTGACTTGAATCCAGTTCAGGAGCACGGGACCTTTCTTAAAGCACATTTAAGCACCACCAGCATCTCACAGAGCTGGAGCACAGCCATGTCCTCAGGAACTGTGTTCCCCCTTCTGCAGCACCATGTCTGGATACAAACTCCCTGAAGATCTCAGACCATGGATGCTGTTCCAGCTTTTCACCTCTACAGCACTGACACCTCGTGCCCTCAGCAGCTGCCACCCCACTAAGAAGCATTTCTACTTTCCTTTTACAGGAGGGGAAACTGAGGCAGGGAGAAGTCATTGACATTTTGCTGTGGTTTAGGTCAGGCTCAGGTGCTTGGTGAGGACAGTCAGCACACACAGCAAACAAGTGACCAACAAACCACACCAGCTGGTCCCTCCAGCATCCAGCCTTTCCTTCTGCTAACAGATATACAACCTGAACTGACTTTTAATTAAGACAACGAGCTAAATCTGGAAGTCACACTCTTTTTTTTTGCCTGCACATTCTGTTTAACAGCCTAAAAGAGGCTGAAGCAGCCTTTAGGGTGAGAAGAGCCGGTCATACTTAAAACCGGCTTTAAGATTTAAAGCACGTGTGCAGGTGCAGCGCTGATGCCATGCAGGGAAGGGAAGGTTTCTGGAGCTAAAAGCGCTTCGCAGAACAGCTCTTGGCCCTTGCTCTGAGGCCTTTCTGGCCCTCAGTGCACTTTTGCAAGCTGGAAAAGCAGCACTCGAACTCCTCGTACCCCCCCATGGGCAATCAAACCGTGCAGAGACGCTGGCGGGGCACGCGCTGCCTCTTTGTGCACAGCCACGCCGGGTGCTCCTCTGCCATCCCTGCCCGGGCAGCGGGAACCGCAGCGCACGGCCCGCAGGGGTGATGTCGCGACACAGGGCACGGCCCCGCGATGTCCCGGAGGGGTCCCGGGGCAGGGAGGGTTCCGGGTGCCCCGTAGGGATGCGCATCCCCGCCCGGGCAGCGGGAACCGCAGCATCACGTCCCGCAGGGTGCTGTCCCGACCCAGGGCACTGCCCCGCGATGTCCCAGCGGGGTCCCGGGGTGTTGCGGGGGTGCCCGCAGGGATGCGCATCCCCGCCCGGCCGGGCATCGTGCGGACACATCGCGGCCGAGGCGCCGAGCGCGGGCGATGCTGCGGGGCTACCTCGGGGCCGGGGATGCTGCCGGGCCCCCTCCCAGCCCGGGCCGGGGGGAGAACCGCTCCGGCCCCGCGTCAGGATGCGGAGCGGAGCCGGGGAAGGGCAGCGCGGGGGAAGCCGCGGACGCGCAGCCGGGCGAGACGCGGCGATGTTCCGCATGGCCCGGCCGTGCCCCGCAGCGCGCCGCTCGCTCACCTGGAGCTGCTGGAACTCCTCGTCCAGCTCCCGCCACCCCTCCCGGCCCCGCTCCAGCTGNGGGGACCCATGACGGGAGGGACAGACAGGTGAGGGACCATCAGAACAGTGACCCCCATCAGGGGAGGGACAGGCAGGTGAGGGGCCCTCAGAACAGGGACCTCCATCAGAACAGGCAAAGAGGAAGAAAAACAGAAGGGGAAGGAAGCAATTAAAAAAAAAGGTTAAAGGGGGAGGGGAGGAGTGAAGCCAAAGTAAAACCACAAGCACAATGTGGTCTTTTCAGGTAGGATGCTGTTTCCTTGAATTTAGCATAAACGACCAAAAATCATCCAAAAGTGTTGGATGTAGAGATGCTCCTCAGTGTTCTTGCTGTCCCTGGTCCTTCTTTGGGTCTAAATTCACACTGTTGGTTGGTTTATGCCCATGTTTTTTCACATGTGTGTGGGGGACACCTGAAATGCAGTGGGTGACCTGCTTGGGGCCTCTGCACTTGGGTTCCAGAGAAACCTGCTCAGAGCTTGCCGTGCTTTGGGATTTCTGCTGGCTTAGGAACCATTGCATTGTCCCTGCTGCTCCTGCAGCGAGGCTGTGATCATCCAGACATCAAACACGTGTTGGGGCAGGCCTTGATAATCCTCAAGTCGAATAATAAACTGATAAACGTAGTAGAAATGTCACAGGAGTTTGCTGTGTCTGGATGAAATCCTCCTCAGATTCCAGCATTTGTCCACAACCCTGTGTAACAAGATTTTATGTTACAGGAAGCCTGGATTTTGGATTACACCGTTTGGAAGAAAAGGGATCATAAAAAGGATCCTATCTCAGATCACAGCTTTAATTCTGCGCTGGATACGTGACAAAACTTCCCAGTTCACCTCAAGGTTAGAGTACTCCCTACCAGCAAAATTATTTTTCCTTCCCTCAGGAAAACACTCCCTCCTCCTTTGCATTGCTCTGCCAGCTCAGTTTATCACAGTCACCCCTAGGATGTAGCTGCAGCTCAGCCCTTGCTGTTGAGGGGAGGCTGAGGGGCTGAAACCCCCGTGGAGAGCTGGGAGAATCCAGCCTGGACCTTGGTTTTGGTAAGGAGAAACATTTAAGTAGAAACACTTCAACATTTGTAGGGTTGCTCCTGTCAGTCCTGACATTCAGGAAAACACTTCCAGAATACACTGTAAATCACAAATAACCCTTAAACCTCCTCCTTTCACTGCTGAGCTATAAGCCTCAAGGAAGAAGGAAGCTCTTAATATTTGCCCTGGGCTGTAATTCTGCAGCCTGATGACATTTCTTTAGGGCTGTGGTCAGTGTTTGACATTTCTTTAGGGCTGTGGTCAGTGTTTCTGTGTATACAAAGGCAGGAAATGTTGAGCATTTCCCACTCAGAGCTGTGCTGGGACACCAAGGGATCACCAGACCTTTATTCCAAACTTCCCTACCTCTCCCTACACCTCATGGCAAGGCACAATTCCTAGGCATGTTGTGGCTGTGTATAATCATAACCTCAAAAGATTTCCTTCAACTTCTTAACTAAGACATGCTGGTTAATATTCATTCAAGGGATGTGTATTTTATCACAGAAAGCATGAAAAATTCCACTAAACACAAACAGTGAGTGTGGCACACTTGGCCTTACAGCTGGTTCTACATCACTTAGGCCTGCACCCTTAGGAAAGGTTTCGGAATTATCTGTAGTCTCTCTCCACCTCCTGGGAGATTGGAGCCCTTTGTTTAATCTCATTATTTCAATCACATCTTTGTGACTAAAACCAAGGCAAAGTAAGATAACAGTCATCTCTTTTTAACTAGATCTAGATAATTTGTTTGTTACAGTGTGTATAATTTTACATGGTAAGAATGGAAACTGTGGCTTGTAATTAAATTGCAGGTCTGAGTCAGATCTTCCCAATCCCAAGGTGGGGACACAGGAAAGCGATGCTGGAAGGGCAGCAGGGGTTGTGTCTGATCACTCTCTGCCTCCAGGAGCAACTCCTGCAGAAAAAAACATTAAAAGAATTCACTCTTTGGGCATTATGTTTCCTATCTGAAATAAATGTTTATTGTGGGGGAAAAATAGTTAAAAATCTCCCATTATGGAAAGACATGAAGGAATAATAGAGTTTGAGGTTTCATTTTTTTCTATCTGACTAAACCCCACCCCTAAATATCTGCCCTATTGCACTCAGTGGGCAATCAAAGACCTTTCTGGACTGTTACAGAAGTGCAACTGGATTAAGGGTCTAGAGAGGGAATTTGCAGGGCCCAGAGGAGCCCTGGCAGCCTCCCAGCCCTCAGCCCTGGGCAGGGAGCAGGGCTCTGTTCTTGGGCTTCCCACACCTCACCTTTCTTTCACTTGTGGCAGCACATGAGGAATGGTGCCTTTCCTCGGAATTTGAATATTTTATGGTCATTTTTCTGGGGATCTTGCAGCTTTTTAGTGGCTATTTTCTGCTGCCAGAGATCATCCAAGGCCATTGCACAGCAAATCTACAAACACAAAATCTCTGGTTTGCCTTTACCTTAATTAATCCCCAACTTATCAACTGTTCACTGCCAGAAAACGTATCAAAGAAATTGAGTTAATAAATCAAGGTAAGGATCCCAGTGAAACTGTGACTGTTTGTTCTTTTGGTGTTAGATTTTGTTGGAGTACACGTAGTTATGTGTGTACAGTCACATGGGAGCTCCTTTCCCTCACCTTCCTCCAAATTCCATTCATTCTTTTCTCTTAGGATAATTGAGGCTGTTTCCTTTGATGCTTTTCCCCTGTCCTAGAAATGCAGATTCTTTCCAGCACAGCAAATGGGAAAGGACAAAATATAAATGTAGGTGAGTCCCTATTCTACCATGAGGTGACAATAACCCGTGATAAATAAAATATTTGGCTCCTGTTTCAGCTGGAAATTGATGCTGCTGATTCATCTTGTATTCATGTGGAGTTATTTCTGAGTTAAGGAACAAATTAAGCACTTCAAGTGAAGCAGTAGCTCAAGTATGGCCAAATTTATCTGCCTCCAACAGTACTGAGAGTCCTGCAAAGAGCTGCACAGTAAATAATTCTCAGCTTTGGGTGGCCTCACTAACTAACAGCATAACTCTACATTTGAGCCTCTGCCTTGTTGCAGGGAGTTAAGCAGAGACCATTAACTGTAAACCTGCAGCAACAGAAACAGAAAGGGGATATCTGGTGTCAGCTTCAAGGGGTTCAGCCTTTCACTTTGCATGACCATCTAAGTGCCCAAACATTCCAGATAAGCCAGGGTTCTTACTTTAGCCTGTTGTGATGTAAAACCAACACGGTTTTTATCTTGAGAGAGCAAAAGGGAGAGAAGATTTTTAAAGAAATGCTTTCCCACGAGGCTGCCTCTTAAGAGCCAACCAGTGAGCTTTACACCTCAAACCTGGCACTTCAATCCCTCCTAAATCCTGCTGATAATAATTCTCAAAAGCAGAAGCTCCTCTGGCACTGCACTCACTCTGTGCTCATCCTGCTACACCCGACACGAGCTTGGTTGGAGTCCAAGGCCCTCCCACCTCTTCCTCTGGCTTTTCTATTGAATGTAGCAGCAACCAAACACACATCTGAGCATCCTACTGCCACAGTATGGTGTTGTCACATTCTTCACCTTTAAAGAATTCCAACATATGTTTCTCTCCGTGCTTTTCCTCTATTTATTCTGCAAAGTTCCCAGAATAAATTTAAATTATTGATTCTGACAGTTTTCAGTTGGTTTGGGCATTTCACTTGGGTGATTCCCCAAGCTTTGTGAGAGCAGACTCAGCTTGGAGCAGCTGTCTCCCTTCAGTGCAAAAATGATTGGTTTCAGAGGTAGAATACTGAGGGCCTTCAGCTTTATTTAGTTTTTATTTTTTTAAATCTTACTCTTTAAAGTGAAAAAAAATGAGGGTGCCTCATGTGTGATAGGACCTCTCTCCAGGAAGGTGTTTCCAGGCATGTTTCCACACACATCCTCCCACTGCTTGGTTTGCTCTTCAGCCTCTCCAGCCTGGAAGTAAATGGAGAGCTGAAAGTCCATTGCAATGAACTGTGTTGGCAGAATAATGGGCTGAGTTAGAGCATAATTTACATGGATGGATTTAACAGCCTCCTTTCAGTCTTAATAAATGTGAGATTTAATCAGCTGCCAGAGAACTGGAACAACAGTGGTGCCAACAGAAACAGCACTGAAGTCCTGGCAGTCCCTGGTGGAGGAGGCTTTGCTGGTGCTCCTTGGTATCAGTGCCTAATGGCTGTGAGAGTGAAACAAGAAAAAAAGGAAAAAAGAACCACAAAAAACAGCTAGGAAGGGGATTTGGGGCCAAATTTTGGCTAGAGAGGCCAGAACAAGGGGAACTAGATCAAAGAAAACGCAAATTCTCCTCCTAGTACCTTGTATATTGGATTTTGACCTTACTTACCATATTGATCTCAATGTTGTGCCTTGAAACAACTGCTCTTGGGAGAGGAAGAGGGTCTGGTTAGGGCAGTTTGAGTTTGGAGCTCACTGTCTGAATTTTGTGTTCTAGAAATCTGACACCCTTTATGAAAATTATGCCAGCTTCCTACTTACCAACAGGGTTCCTTCTCTCATAATGGGATGACATTTTCTAAGTCAAATTTCAATTCACTGAGTCAAAAGAACTTTCTGATAGTTTCAAACCCACCACCTTCTCTTCAAGCTGGTCTAATTTTGTCTTTTTTTGTGAAAAGAATACCCTTACATTTCCCCACTCTGTACCCTTGTAATACAAAAAGGTACAGAATGATATTAATGAGTGACAGAATAATTAAGTATGATTCAGATGTTCCTACCTGGACTAAGAAAACTGTAGATGGGAATCACACACAGCCTCTTCTCAGAGAAATGTCTCTGTGGAGCCTCCCTGGTGGGAGCAGGAAGGTCTGTGGGGTGGCTGGTGCTGACAACCCTCTCTGGGGCCACAGAACTAACAAACACACAGACCTGGAGCAGGAGGATTTAAAAGAAGTGCCCCAGAAATGGAGGACTCACCAACCATTTCTCCCATCATCTCCAGATACAGAGGTTTTTGCAGAGGCAGTCTTTGATCCCAGTTTGTGAATTTTAATTTGTTGCTAAAATATTTTAATTATTTTAAAGTTTTTATTGGTGTCAAACATATATTGAGTTTCAAATATTCACATAATTTCTGGTTAGTAAAAGCTGTGGTTAAGTGAGGCGTAGTTTGGGCTTGCAGTTCAAAAGCCCCAGCCTGTGCTGTTTAAAAATAAACAAATTAAACGGTCTGAATTAGCTAATTATCTTAATTGCCACTTTCTCAGTGAAGTGCAATGCAATATAGGGCCTGAAATGTTAAAAATAATTAATACTTTTCCAGGAAGGGCTATTTTTGGTTGCAATTTAAGGCTGTAGCTTTTGGGCTGCAATAAGCATTTTTTCTTCTCCCTCCTGAGTTTCCCTCATTTCCTTCCCAAATCCCTGTCCCCCACTCCAGCCCTCACAACTTGCCACAGTAAAACACTGGAATGATTGTCCTCAGTAATTCTTAGGCTCTGCCCCAAACCGCAACGTGTTAACATGAATGAGTGGGAATAAATCTTGCCTGAACATCTTCATCTCATTTTAAAAACAGGAAATATTTTCTCTTGTATAAGTGTTTCCTAACTTTATCAGCTTTCACGGTTTTCCTTCTGGTTCTCTTGCTTAAAGAAGTCTGTAAATTCCACCTCTCCTACATCCCTGGAAACGCTTTCTGGCAGCCACCATCTTCCCAGTCCCTCTAATCCAGCACCAGAAATTCCATGTTTGTGTTTTCCCGTGGTGCAGATCTCCCTCCATATTTCCACACCAGCTGTGCAGCACCTCTTCCCTCCCTCCACTGCATTTTCCTGTCCCACCTGATATCCCAGGCAGTGGCATTATCGTCTCTTCCAGCTCCCTGACCCTCACACATTTCATGGGAAATGGAATATTTGCCTTCAGTCATGCTCACACTTGGGATAAGTCCACCCTCTGTCCTACCTGAGCATGGGCACAACATTTAAGCCACATTCAATGCTACAGACATCAAAGGTGAACAACAAACACCCGTCAGGGGGGACCAGGCTGTGTCTCACCTCCACTGAGGCAGCTGCTTTGTTTTCATCATAAGATTTCCCACCTACCTCAACATTTTAACCATCCAGCCTGCAGAGCTGTGCACGAAAAATGTGGCAAGAGGATGAGAATCAAATGCATTTAGCTCGTGGGAGTCATTGGAGACCTTTGTTTTTATGCTAGAAATGTGCACAGTTAATTACCCATTAGGGAAGATTATTACAAACACCCACAAGGCCATAATGGCAGTCCCTGCTCTCTGTGGCTGTGCAAGAAATGTAATGGATGAGGGAATTAGTGTCAGGTTTATTCAGATTTCTCCTTTAAGACCCCTGATGTGCATTTTCAGAGGGTTTCTCCTTTCCTCCGACATTTTCAAGGCTGATTTATTTGTTACCCCTCAGTGCTGTATAATCAGTGCTTTCATTTGCAGCCTTCTGCCGCTGGGCGTACGGGAAACCAAGCAGAGGTGAAACACTCATTACTTATTTCATACCGTTGCACTTTATGTCCTGCTGGGAAATCTCGAACTCAGGACACGTAGCTCCGGAGTGCGGGGTGTGCTGGGCACCATGTGCCGCCGTGTCCCACAGACCTCCCGCTCCGCCCGCCCCCGTTGGGCACGTTGCTATGCCGACCCCGCTGTTGCAACAGGCGGCACCCAACGGGCTCCTGCGCAGGTCGGTGTCCGCGGTTCGGCCCTCGGGATGTGCCGCACTCGAGGGTGCTTTGCAAACCTCGCACAGGGACTCTCACCTGCCCCGGCGCTCGCTGCGGAGGGGCAGCAACAGGCACCACCGGGGGGGCTCGGAGGGGTCGGGGTGGCTTCGCTGCGCCGGAGGGGCAAGGGGACCCCGGGGCACTGCGAGGGCTGAGCTCAGCCGGGGCAACCTCGGGGCAGGGTGACCAGCAGGCAGGGTGCACAAGGGGACGCGGTGATGTGGCAGGCACGGTGCTGTTAGGAACAGTCAGAACCTCTTTTCTGGAGACAGGTGTATTTCCCTCCTTGCTATTCATTAAGTTAAGATGTAAGATTAAAAAAAAAAAAGAAAGAAAGAAAAATGTATTTGTAGCTAAATCGCACTGCTCTGAAGTTCTGCGAAGAGCCGGGGGGAAATGGCCTTCCCCTAGGGCCATGCAAACTAAAGCTGTGTTTTATCAGAGACCAGACAAAACTTGCAGAGCAATGTCTGGAGGAGGACGCGGGTCTGTAAAAGCCTGTTCCTCAAGCGCAGCGGCGGCAGCAGAGCCGCACGGGAGCCTCTGGCCCTCGGCACCGAGCGCTGCAGCCTCCCCGCGCCCTTGTAGTAGGTGGCTAAAAACATCCAGGGCGGCGAACACCGACTGCGTTATCACTTATGCTAACCTGGCATCGCTGACCTAAATTTGGAAGGGGATTCGGCAAATAAAGGCGGGTCCCGCATCCCGCATTACCTCGGGTGCTCTGCGCGGGCTGTGCCTCGGAGAGGCTGGCGAGCAGATGGAGGGGTGCTGGGGCTGCCCCCGCAGCTGGGAATCCTCCCTGGGGGTTGTAAATCCTGAGCTTTGAGTTGAAGAAGTGGTCGGATGTGGTGGTGGGAGAGTGATGCTCCCATCTGGCAGAGGTAGTGAAGAGCCTTCTCATCACAGCCGGTGTCGGGGTGGGTGCAAGCAGGTGGAGCTTGGCTCTTTTCCCTCAACAAGAGGAGGACAGATGCAAACCGGCAACATGTGGCTCTGTGTCCTGCAAACCACCAGCCCTTGGCAAATACTGACACGAACCCCCTTCTCCAGGGGCTGCAGCACCCAAAGGGGAGGGAGGAACTCAGCAGTTGTGGTGTATCCTGTGTTTGTATCACTGGAGAACTATCCTGTGCAGCGGGTTGTGACTCCATCGTACCGAGTGACAGATCCTGTCCTCGGTGTCCTCTTCAGCCCCTCTCCTCCCACAGCTGCCCGGCTGGAGCCCTTACCCCTCGCTGGGCAGTGCCCGGGCAGGTTCCACAGCCCCACGGAGGGGAGCCACGTGGGACGGGCACTACACAACTCAGCTCATCCTGCACACATAAGGACTTTCTTCAGCAATGATATCCCCTGAAACAGCTGTCGAATGACCATGACCATTTCCGATTGCTGTGTGAACTGAGAATGAATGCTAACAGTGCTTTCCTAGTTATGATTTCTAGCTTTTATTCCCTAGGAAGGACCTGAAGCACCTTCCTTTCCCCACTCCTCCCAAGTTTCATACCTTCACCCACGCCGGGCTCCCCGGCACCCGCAGCACAGCAGGAACCAGAGCTCTGCTCTGCTGAAAAAGGAGAGACAGACTAAAATCACTCGATATGGCTCAGTTCAGCGGATTAGGACAGAAGAGGGAGCCCAGGAGACAAACTCGGAGAGCATCCCGCACTACCGGGCTCCAGCCGAGCTCTGGAGGTTGACAACCCTCACAGAAACTTGCTTTTGTTCCTACAGCCACCTTTTGGCATTTATTGGAGACCACTCACCTCAGAGTCTGTGCCGGAATTCCCACTGCGCTGAAGAGGAGCTGTTCCTGAAATCACCACCCTGCCGCACTCCACCGTTGTCCTCTCTGTATTGTTGAGCCAAAACACCTTCTCCCTCCTCTTCCCTCACGGTGACCCTTTCCCTCCCGTCCCCCTGCTGTTCCCGTCATCCCTGCTGTTCATGCTTTACCCCCAGATCACTTCAGAAGTCACCTCCTTGGCAGCTTGATCAGCTGGTGAGTGGTTGGCCTGCCCTGGGCAAGTCTGCAGCCTCCTGGGAGACAGAAACGTTGTTTTTAACCTCTTTTAACGGACACCTGTAGGGCTGTTATTTTTAGTGGTAAAGGAGCCTGAGCTGCATTACTGCCGGGAGTATGAAGTGTCCCAGCTCCAGGCAGGCCTCAGGAACATTGGGCAACTTCCTGACCCATTCCATTGGTTGTATAGAGAAGGTGCCTTTCCCTGCACTCCCCAAGACCTCTGGCAGGTGCAGAGACCAATGCCCACCACAAACCTGACCTGATGAGATTTATTTCACATTTCCTGATAGGCCAGGCAATGCTGAGAGCCCATTTTCACATAGTGCTGGTTTGCACTTCAGTGTTTTTAGCTACCTCCTGGTTGTCATATCTGTTTTACCCTTCCAAAGCCAGGCATCAGTTACTGACTCAGATGCATCTTAAAGCACAGCTCATGTCCTGCCCATACCTGCCTTAGTAGCTTCTCTTTAATTTATTGCTGATGATCATTTGTTTTCTTCTCCAGACACGAACAATATGCCCATTATAAAGTACCCCAGGGCTAGAGAGCCTCTCTATTATGAATGGGACAGGAAAGCCCAGAAAAGTGGATTGAGACACACAGTTTATGCTGTAAATGGGGATCAGTATACTGGAGAATGGCTGAACAACTTGAAACACGGTAAGACAGATTATTTTGAGAAAAAGTACCAATTTAGATGTCCTTACAAAGGTTCCTGGGGGCAGGGAGCAGTGGGTGGTTCTATATGCTCCTGGAAGAGCATTTATTCCTGCATGACTGTATATATATGTATGTCTTTGATATATGCAATGCAAAATGTACTCAGAGACATTTCTAATGGGTAACTTAAAGAGCTTTTGCATGCACTCAGGGGAAATTACCCAAAATATCCCTATTACAGATGTTCAATAATCCTCTCCAAACACAGCAAACTGCAGTAAGCTCCATGCACTGGGATGTGCCCTGGCTACACAGTCCCTGGAGCTGTGTCAGCTCCTGACTTGGCTTCAGGAATCTTAATTTATCCTCAAGCTGTGGTGGATGCTGCAGGAGACAGAGCAGGGGAAGGAGACCCTCACCGAGCCCTGAGCAGCCGGAGGAGGACAGGCTTGTTTACAAGCAGTAAAAATGAGGTTTGGAAAGATTTAAGTGCATTCAGTAAAGGCCACACAGGAAGCCCCTGATCAAGATTAACGATGGTTTCAACTCAGGAAGCTAAACTGAATCCCAGACATGAGCCTGGCTTGTTGCAGGGAGAGCTGCCCCACCTGGGATGGAGCAGGAAGGCAGCCCTGGACAGCTTTGTCCTAAACACCCATGATGGTCCCCCTTGTTTGTCAAACAGGTAAAGGCACCCTGATATGGAAGAAAACTGGAGCTATTTACAGTGGTGACTGGAAGTTTGGGAAGCCGGATGGTTATGGCACATACAGCATTCCTGACCCTGTAACCAAGGAATACGGGAAGGTGTACACAGGCTGGTGGGAAAATGGCCGAAAAACTGTAAGTGAGATTTCCTGCATGAGCCCCAGTGAGGCAGCGTGACCCAAAACACAGGGAAGGGGTGGGTGCACACATTCAAAAACATCACTTAAATTAGTAATTTTCTCAATACTGAGGCTGAATTGAAGGATCTAGAGTAAAAATCCATGACTTTTATGGGAGTGCCATCTCCCTGCTGCAGAGACACTCATCCTACAGAGACACTGGTTACTGGGCTACAGCCTCAACCTCCTACCAGTGGTCACTGCTCAGACTCACCTGAGCTTGGTCAAGCAGGATAAGAGACTTCCTATCCCATCTCTTAGTCCTTCCCACCCATCCCTTTCATTCCTCTTATCCTTGTATCAATTGGAAGAACCTTTATTATAGGCACTAGCACTGCAGGAAAATGTACCATCTTCTGGAAGTTTTACAGCATATTAGACAAATAACATGAGTTCTTTTGGAAATTAAACCTGTCATAAATCACTGCTTTTTCTAAAAGGAGCACAATGAGAAAGTCATCTGGTAGTAATGACTGCAATCTCATGTGCAAAATCCTTGTGGGAATGTTTCTGGATCTGCCAATGAAAACCTTGTGTTCGCCTCGGTGTCTGGTCTTAAATTAAACTCATTGACACCAATGCTTGTAATTAGTGTGAGGCTCCAGTGTCTTGGAGGGAGCTTCCCCTCCTGTTCTTTGAGGTTATATTTTGGGTAATTGAGCTTTGGTGAAAGATTTGTAATGACCTCCAAGTACCACTAGGGTTGGCTTTTCTTCTACAAAAGTTTATCCTTTACATCCATGAAGTTTAGTAAAATTAATACTCGAAATCAGTTATTTCCAGAACTGATTTTATTACTCGTTTAGAGATAAACATTTTATCCCTATGGAAAACTCATTAGTGATATGGAACTATTTCTTACTGGTATAGGGGCTACTTCCGGACTTCTCTTAATGGCAAGCACACATGTAAGACAAACAAGGGATGGAGTTGCTCAGCCTGGAACACACTGGGCTGTAGGAAGCATCGTCTGGGTTGAAAGGCATGAAATCCCCACGTTGAGAGATACGTCCTTTAATGCTGCCTATCCCCAGGCAGGTTTATATACCAGTAAAACTCGCTCTTAGCTAAATATTAGTGGCAACCATGCCAATAATAACACATTGAGATATAAACCCAAGGGTTTGTCACAGGAATCAAACCATTTGCCAAAAAAAATCCCATACTACCAGCTCTTGTTTCCTTCACTGAGCCTTGCTGGCAGCAGCCACGTGTAAGAGTAATAAACAAAGCAACGGTGTACAAAGCATGTCCCAGAATTGGACACTGACCTCTTGCAATGGCACAGCTCCTAACCAGCCATCCCTGTGCTGCTGTCCAGGGCCAGGGGGCGTCGTTTTACCCCAACGGGGAGCGCTACGAGGGCGAGTGGAGCGGCGGGCTGCGGGGCGGCTGGGGACGGATGTTCTATCGGGATGGATCCAGCTACGAGGGACAGTGGGAGGCGGATCAGCCCAACGGGCAGGGGCTGCTGCGGCTCCGTAAGTACCGGCCGTCCTCCCCCCAGGCTTCTGCCTGCCCCTTCCAGCTATGTGGTGTCGTGCTGCTCTCCAGGTATCTCTGCCATCCAGATCTCTGCATGCTCCACCTCATCTCCTGCTGCAGCCTTGCCCCGTGTCACCCCTCCCCTCCTGGCCTGGCGCTGGAGGCAGCGCAGGCTGTGCAAGGGCCGGCGTTGTGCTGCTCAAGCCCACACGCATGAAAGCTTATTTTTGCTGTGATTTACATTTAAATGACTGGGATGGTTCAGGTTAGAGATAATATACTGTTGGGTCAGGGGAGAGCAAATCTCTCTTTTCAAGCCAGGCACTTTGCCAGACAGACTTTTTAGTTCTGCATACCAAAGACAAGTCCAGTTTCCAGCACAGGAGGGAAAAAAAACAACAGAGAATTTTCTTGTTGAGTTCACTCCATCCCCTCTCTTACTTCCGACAGTGGCTCACATTGAGTGAACATAGGGCTTTCATTAGTACACAATCCTTTTCCATAAATAACACCAAGCACATCATGCATTGGGAATGTTAGGAGCAATCTCAGCATAAATACAGAAATTTGATTTTTCCCCCCATATTTATCTTGGAGTTTAACACATTTTTCCCCAAAGCCAAGAATCCATTCCAAGTCCTTTGCAATACAAGGCACGGCATTCCAAGAACATCTGAAGAAATATTATCTCCATATTATTATTCATCTATTTTATTTTTTTTCTTGAAAGTGATCTCAAGGCTAGTAATTAGCTAAGCAAAGCAGCTGGAAGGAATGGGCATGACCTTCACTGCACATCACATGCATGACTGTGCTGAGTGTAAAGTCACTTTGGACCGATGGCTCAATCTGGATGAAATCAGCAATTGCTTCCAGGGAGAAATCTCCCACTGATCCGCTTCCCTCTGTCAAAGGCCCTGTTAGTCACAAACTAACAGCCTCTGCGGGCTGAGCTGCAGCTGATGCACCATTCCAGAGCCCCGTTGCCTCCAGCATTGCCCACAACCGACTGCGAGCTGGATTCCTTTTGGTTAAAATTAGCCGGAGCAATTATTTCATACCCACAAGCCGAATGCATTCAGCTCAGCTGCTGGAAGTGTGCCCACGTGCCGGCAGCTCTGCGATGTGAAAGAAAAGGAGTTCTCCGGTGGAGGTCACGATGAGCTGCAGCTCAAGATTAAATTGCTTGTGGTGGCAGCATGCCCGGTGAGGGCGAGCTCTGCTGGGAGCACCGCGCTGAGCTGCTGCCTCTGCCTCTGCCACAGCCATCCTCAAACGGCTTGGCATGGGCACTGCACATCCACAGGGATCACAGCAGTGAGCACACAGCCTCAGGTGCTTGGGAGGAGAGTGCCTGGGAGCAGCAGGACACCACAGTCCAGCCAGGGTGTTCAGTACCCCCTCCATTACAGCCAGGGCTGTGATTTTGGGGGGTTCTCATTTGCTGGTGGCTGGTGTTCAGGAGCTGAGCTGCCCCCACCAGTCGTGTTGCAGATAAGCAAGATCCAAGTTGCAGGTAACCACCACCACAGCTCCAACATGTAAACCAGACCCTGCCTGAGCAGCCCAGCAGCCACTCTCCCCAGAAGAGTATTTGGTTTTGCCTTCTTACCTCATTGTGGCAGGCCCCAGCTACCTCTGCAGCACCATGCAGGGTGCCCTGGTATTTTGTCTACTCACTGTCATGAGAATGGCAGAGTTCACCTGAGACTCAAAGGTATTGTCACTAATTTGGTCAGAAATCCTCATGGTTTGGAGCTTAGAAACACTGCATGTAGGAAAAGGGCAGAGCACAGGGCTCTTCTACAGGCAACAGGATGGCCTCGAGGTATCCCAGCACCACCATGAGTATAATGCCCCTTCTCAACCAGCATCCATGGATGAGGCTTCTCTCTTCCCCTTGTAACTCTGCTTTCCCTGTTGGTGATGGATGGATTAATTCCTCGAGAGCAGCACTGAGCCCAAAAAAACCCTCTTAACTTGCAGAAAAATGCTGAGAGAAGCAGTACAGCTGGAAAAACAGTCTGTAACTGACTGGCTGAGCTGTTCAGACACTCACAGCAGTTTCTCACCCTGTAATTCACTGAGGAAAAACTAACTTCAAGTATTCTTTGAAATCAAGATTATTTTGACTGGACAGCACTCAGTGCTCTGCTCCTTGCCCACACAAGCAAACCTCTCTCTTCAAGCCAGAGATCCTGTGTGATTTGTTGCAGTGACAAATCTGAAAGTTGTATCCTCTAATTTTTCACACTGTGACAAGTGACTCAGCAACCAGTCCCTTCCCCTGAGCTCTTGCTCAGTCCCAAGTGGGCAATGTGGGCTCCTTCAACAGCCCTTTCTCCCTCTGTGGCACAACAAATGGAGCCACACAGTGTGCTGCAGCCCCCTGGAAATCACTAAGAGGAGCCAAGCACATGATCCCCTTCTCTATCACTTTGCTCTGTTGATTGATTTCATTTGTAACCTTTTAATGAAATGGTGCAAATTTCATGATCTGCTTATATATTTGATTGCAGCAAATGGAAATCGGTATGAAGGAGGCTGGAAAGATGGAAAGAAGCATGGCCCAGGGAGATACTTCTACGTGGACAAGGGGCAGTTGTTAGAAGGCACTTGGGCAGAAGATACAGCCAAGTGTGGGGTTCTGGTTGACTTCGACAGAGACAAAGCCCTGGCCCCTACTCAGTATCCAATCCCAAAGGTAATTGCTTGGAATTTTCAGTGTTTGCATTCATCAGCACGTGGGTCAGCTCTCCAGGCAGCATTTCAGTCCTCAGCTGATTTCCCCCATGGGGTTCCCCACTCACAGGGTGCGTGCTCAGTGTCTTTTGGCCAGCAGTGTCCTCAATGGCCCCACAGGGACAAACAGCTCGTCCAACATCTGCTGGAGCCTCCTTATCACCTACATCTGAAAAAATGCAGTTCTCATGCACCAGAACTGCTCCGAGACCTGAGGCAGCACAAAGGAAACGGGACAATAGAGGCAGAGACAATTGTGGGATTTGCGTCAACACCAAATGATTTCCCCAAGCCCAACTGCTGAAGCTGAGCAGACCCTACAGAAACCCAAGAAGCTGCAGGGCTCACAGCAGCTCTTTCCTCTGCCTGAGTGTTCCAAGTCAGAGGGTCATCATGTCCAGCAGCTCTGGGGGCAGAGAGGTGTGTGCAGGTTCCCTCCTGGCCCCAAGGTGGGCGATGGTGTCCCAGAGCCGACACCCTCACACAGTGCAGAGGACGAGTCAGTGCCTGTCCCCATCCCAAAGACTTGGTGAGGCACTTGGAGGGCCATCAGCCTGGCAGCCACTGGGTCCCTGCACATCACTTTGCTGCAGGAGCTGGAGGACAGGACAGCCTGTACCCTGCTCTATGGCCTCAGAGGAAGACAGGGATTGGGAATCAGTAGGGACCAGATGTGGCTCCAAGTGACCCAACTGGCCAGGAGTCTCAGCTTGAACCCCTGTGGTCTGCACACAGCAGATGTGAAACACAAGGACATTACATTTGCAGAGGATGGTACAGCAGGATGGGGTGGGGAAGCTCCTTTTTGCTTAGAGCTGAGCAGAATCCCCCTGGATAACCACAGCACACTGTTTGCTGCAGAAACACAGGGAACAGCACAGCCCCACAGCAGGTAAAGCCACCACCTTCCTGTGCCCCAGGGACAAGGCTGGTGCAAATGACACCTGGCATGTGCAGTCTTCCAAAGCTCACAGCTGCTACATCTTCACTGCCCCTACATTTTCAGATCTGTTTTTTTATAGCAAAGGACCCTGTGAGAACACACAGTTTTGACAAGCCAGTTAATCCTCCAAGAGCCAGGCACACTCACAGCAGTGCAGCGTAATAAACCCCAAATACCCACCAGGGAAAAACAATTTCTATTTTTCAAAAAGAGTGAAAGGAGCAGCACTTCTGTAGCTAAAAATATTTACCTTATGTGGTTTGTCAAAGGTCACCCAGAGCAGCCTCAACAACCCAACAGCCTGTGATGAACTGCCAGTGCACTAAGGCAGGATGTTCAAGTCTGACTGTTTATTTAACTCCCTGAAGACCCAGTGATGACCCAATTCTCTTTTGCTCTAGGAGCAAAGAGAAAGCATCAACTTGCACTGCTGTTATTGTGCTTTGGATCAGTAGAGATCTGTTGATCTCAGAGTATGAGGGAAGTAATAATATTCATAAACTTTTCACACACCCCCACCCTTTAAAAATTCCAGGTAAGACCCAACAGTCTCAAATCAAAGCCAGTTTTGTACAAGAATGTATTTAGTTAAAGGAGACTCGGCCACTCCACACAGAGCTATTTCAAGGAGATGAAGTGATGCATAACATAGTAATAAAATTAGGGGAGTGTAGCAATGTTTGCAAAATGATAACTGAAAGGCTGCAATATGAACTAAGTCCTGATACATGGGAGACTCTTCGTTAATAGTTGAGTAATGAAGATCTATAAAAGCTTAAGCTTCTTCAATTACACTGCATAACTGATTTGTATTCTTTTTATTTAGATTGAACTAGATGATCCAGCTGGTGTTTTAGCAGAGGCCCAGGCACTGCTTGATGACAGTGATAATTAATAACCGGCTGCTGGAGAAAACGAAAGATGTAAGATAAGAACAGTCCCGGGTTATGCATTCATTTGACTCTCAAATCCACACTGGGCTGTATCATGGTCTGCCTCACTCTTCCCTCAGGGCTGTTCAGGTACACTGCACTCAGCAGGTGGCTTTGCTCAGCAGCCTCCTCCCACCCCCATTATTTTGGAAAAGAAAGGAAAAAATTAAGGGAAGAAAATAAAGAAATACCACAAGCAGCAAAGCTCTGGAAGACAGGCAGAGTAAGTCTTTGCTCAGCTCCTCTGACTTACTCCTGTGAAGAAATCACACTCCTGTTGGTTTCAAGGTCTTTGCTTCAGAGAGTGAGGGTTTCTAATACCTTATGTAAAAGCAAGGCCCTAGAAAAGCACAGTCCAATAACTGTGTCCTCCCACGCCCCCCAAACTCAGCCCAATACATACCTGTGACCCAAAATGGCTTTGGAAGTCACAACAGATCATGTTTCAATTAATAAGAATATTTTAGACCTCTTGATAACAAATAATCAACAACAATTGGGTGTATTTTATTTCATGAAAGTATTTTATATCTAAACAAGTGATATACAATAACCCATGTTTAAAATGCTTGAGGTAAATGCCTAACACCGTTAGTATAAATAAGGGATAAAAAAAAAATTTAAGTGCACTCAATGTTTAGATCCACATGTTTGTGTCTGGTTACTGCCTGGGCACACAGTGACAAAGGTACCCAAGGTGTAACTTTTATGACCGTTTCCACAGGTGAAAATTAGAGAAACATACTCAGTATCATGGCTTAAAGTGCAGAAAATAGTCAGAAAAGCAGCTGCAATAACAGCGCCATTACCTCAGAGCCTGCCAGTTGAGAAAGTTAAAAATAAGGTTGCCCCACCAGCTTTTAATTCTGTATTTCTTAAACAAAAAAATCCCCCAAAACAACCCACATTTCTGTCACTTTGTAAAAGATTACCAAAACAATGAGAAATTCAGCTACTTATCCAGGACAGCAAGTCATGTTTATAAAATGGGAAAATTGATGTTCTGGACTTCATTCAGAACTATGTAACTTTTAAATACACAGTTTATGGACAGAAGTGTAAGTTTTAAGCCTGACAGCACCCTTTGCTCTAGTGTGAATACTGAGTCAGCTTTTCTTCCTTCACTGAGAGTTTTAGGAGTTTTTCCCCAAGACAGCAGTAGTATTCCAGTAAAGAATGGGAAAACACAATTTGTGTCTCCTACCAAGACTTTCTGTTTTGGAATGCTGCTTCCTTAATGCCTTTACTAACATTATCCTTCCAGTGCTCCATGAATGAGCACCTGTGGGACTGCAGTTCCAATCCTCACCACCAGATTTCCATCAGGAATAGAATATATTTGAAGCGTAACGTAATGGCAGAGCTGAGAAAATCCAGTTTGGCCTCTGTATGCCAGAAGGACTTGAGGAAACAGCAAGTGCAAAGCTGTTTGCTGCTTGTGAACCAAGACTGCTGCTGAAAAGAACAGCCCAGCAGGTTTTTTTTTTATAGTTGTTTGTGACAATACAAAGGCACCACGGGTGACCCTGTCAACACGTTGCACTGCGGTGCTGCTGACAGGAGAGATCAGTCCCATCTGCTTCCCGAGGCTCCTTCAGCAGTAACCACACTCTGCACCAAACTCCACAGGCACATCCTACAGTCTGTAAACACACTGGGATAGCCCCAGATGGAGGCTGGAGACAGAGACCTCGTTCAGCCCAGGCTGTCAGGTACAGCCCCACTGTGCTGTCACTGCCACTCCTGCCTCAGGTGACAATCCCAGGTTTCTATTCCACAGTGACAGCTACGACAGGGAGGTCACGTTTTTTTCCCTTAGACTTGGAACCTGTCTCAGCCTGTGTTCAAAAAAACAGCTACTCTCTAGAAGAACTGTGTTCCAAAACAATCCCACCCCTCAACACAGCCACATCACTGAGGCAGCCCAGGACAAACCTCATATTGAGGAGACCAAATGGAAGGGTTTGCCTAGAGAGGAAATAAAGAACACCACAGTAGCCTTGCTGTCACAGACGTGTCTGAAAGGAAGCAGCAATATGAATTACAAATAACCTACTTTCATAAATAAATATACATCAGAAAAGTTGCCTTCCAGATCTTCTGGAAGCAAAAAATGTATTGAGTTATTAAACAACACTTCAGCAAGAAGACTTTTCTAAACAAGGAAGACCAAGGCATAGCTAATTACTTGGGAATCCAACACAGAGAAAGCACCTTTTGCTGCTCATATCTGAGGATTTATTAAAATATATTTTCTTCAATATAAAAGTATAAAATAATTACTACTTTGGCTTGGAAAAAAACAACAGTGGTTCTGATTTTCAAGCAAAAAAAATTATCCAGTGATAATTTCCTTCTTTTTAAAAAAGATTCCTAAATGAGAAACAGGCAAATTTATCTCTCCAGATAATATGTGCCAGCTCATGAGAACTTTAAAAACAGTTATTGCTTTTATTTTCTTCCACAGAAGAGTAGAGTTGAGTCTCATTCCTACTCATGTGGCCATACCACATCACAGTAAGACCAGTCAGGGGTGTTTAGCAAGTTACAAAATGTGTAAGTGCCACGGGAAAAAGGCACTGGAGAAATCAGTAAAGTAATAATTACTTGGCAGCAAAACATACTGGGGAAAGTGGTGGGAAAGCTTTCACTCCTACTATCTGTCAGGCTTTCCAGGGAGAGCAGCACTAGCACCGAACCCAAGTGCTAATTGCTGCATGTCCCAAGTAATTTGTATCATGCCATGCAATATGGATCGGACAAGCAGTATCTTCTACTAAATGCCAACATCAAATAAACAGAGAAAAAAAAAAGCCAACAACTTCTCTATCCATTCCTAGCAAATACCCAAATGTACAATGTTATTTTCCATGTATTTATACAGCCACCATTCAGCATTAATGAGAAAATGAGAGAGACTGTTCAAAGGAGGAGGGCTGCACACATAGTGCAATCACACTCCACCATCCATTCCTTCAGACAGCAAAAACTGTATAAAAGGAATACTTTTTTTCCTTCTCTAAAGGGTTAGAACAATATTTATCATCTTTCATTAAACAGTGATCAGTTGTTCAAGCAGTTCATCCACAGGGGAGTCACCGTAAGGCAGAAGCAGAACAGTGGGGTTATCTTCCTTAAGCACAGGTTTATGCAAAATTGGTAACAGCTGAGGAGACGGTGTCACCTCTGTGATCCAGCTGGTCCTGCAGCCGTGCAAACTCAGCCAGTTCGTTCAGCTCCTGAAACTGCCTGTCTGTTTTATGGCTCACCAGTGACCGGTAGAAGTGGACTGCAAACACAATGAAAATCAATCCAAAGGGCACCATAATGGACGTGGATGCAATGGCTGCTGCCTGTCCTGATGTGATGGTAGAGCTGTTGCCCTGCGGGGTATTATCAGTTTTCTTCTTCAGAGGAAGAAACTTCACCCAGCACAGCAACACCACCTCTGCCAGGAAGAGCAAAGTGCCAATGACAGTGGAAAAGGCCCACGCCAGCTCGATGTGCCGATGCATTCGCTCGTGAGGAGACTCCTTGACGGAGTTGAGATTGTGCACGTTGCTGACAGCCTCTATGTTTGGGAGAATGCAGGTGCTTATCATGAGTGCAAAAAGGTGAACTGCAACAAGGACAGTCGTGCAGGCACTGAAGGCAATCAAGAGCCCTTGAGGGTAGTCATGTTCTGCGTCGAGCTGAACTTCCACCATGGCCACCTGGAAAGGAAGGGACAGAGATGCAGTTACCTACATCACATATTATTTCACTAGAGGTTATTTCAAGTTTAAACCAAAATAAGTCTGCATTTAGATTTCTCTTCATGTGACCTACACCCTTTTCAACAGGTTCAAATTCAGGGCTGAGCAAAGGCCACCGTTTTCATACTGTTGTGTTGTAGAGCAAACCCTCAATATGCAGAAAAGCTGTTACAGCACAACCACCTCACCCCCTCCAGCTCATCCCAACCAAACGGCTGAACTTTGTGAACAACATACCTGGACTCCTAAAGTGAAACATTTCTTTCATGTTACACTGTTGAGGCAGCTTTTGATCTTTCACTATCGATTATAAATTTTGCTTGGTATTAGGAAATACTTTGTGTAGAATGAACACCATATAAAGTCTTTTAAGTCTCTATAATAACATGAGAGCCTGTGAAGGCAGCATACTGCCCATCACAACCTTGGTGGTCCTTCCTCCTTAGATATTTGGGTTTAAGTTCTGAAGAGCAGAAGCCTTTCATGACAAAGATCACCTTTCCATGGGCCTCTCAGCCATATTCTTTCACTCAAGTATTTAAGCAAATTGTAGAACACAGACAGTGTCCACAATGTCCATGGCAGCCAAACAGGCTTGTTAGAGCCTGAGGAAAGACAATGTCTCCAAGAAAGGATAACACAGTGCTCCAAGGTCCAGCCCTCCACTATTGTATGAGCCAAGCTCTTTTATAACCTCAGATCTCCACATATCCTGTGCTTCAGGAGCAGAAATCAGCAATAAATAACAGCACCAGGAAACTCATAAACCCAGCTCAGAATAAAGAAAATGAACTAGAATGCATTTTAACAGGTTTTAAAACTGTCAGGTAGTTTTATGTATGAGTGACATTAATCCCAGGAGCTCTCCTGAAATAATCTTTCCTGATAAATTTACCTTTCAGACAAAGCACAGCTCCAAAGAGGGAACAATGCACCAAGGTCTCTGTGTTCAGTGCTCTTCCTCAAAGGAACTTGTTCAACAGACAAAATATGTTTAAAATGCAGAGGAAAAAACCCAACAGCAATATGAAATATAAGCACATCAGGCTGATAAGAAGAAAGACTTATGAAGAGCTGGTATATGGATGCAGGCAGGCATGGAAAGGAGGATCCAAAGACAGCTGCAAAAGCAGCAGGAACATTCAAAGCCCTGTTTGGTAGGAGCTGAGCCAAACTGTACCTTGTCCTGGGTCCCACCTCCCTATGCACGTGCCAGGACACCAGAACTCTTAATCACCAGTGCACCAAATGTATTACAGGCAACCAAGGGTTTTGCTCAGACATGTTTCAACAGGCATTCAAGGCCATGTGCCAATTTTTTAATTCCTTTTTTGAAAGCTTTTATCGTCATAAGCCTCACCAACCAGCCAACCAGCGAGCAGTTTCCAAGTGCTATAAGAAACTCTACAAGAAATGATATTAATGCATATACAATTCTTGCTCAAAGATTTAAAAATACCATTTTTTTGTCGTGGTAAACTTCACATTCGAGAGGATAAACATTTGGTTGTCAGGATTGCTTGTTAAGTCCCAACATACTCGTGGGATGTTGGGCTTCCTGTGTTTTTCACAGAACAATTGCAATCCTTCACCACCAAGGATTCATTTTCATACTTATCAAATATTTTTCTTGTAAGTCTTCTGGTGTGTCTAGACTCAAAACCATCCAGCATGGCAAGGCACTTTAATCCTTTATCTTGGTAGTAAGTTATCATAACCATGACACTAAAAAAATTCATTAGATAAAGACTTTATTTTCTTTTAAGAACTGATGTCTTCAATTAATCAATGCCTCAGCATAGCAGTGATATCAAACACTTGATTTTGAACTCCTTGTGTTCGTGTCTGGCAGAGTAACCCAAGCTTGACCTGTAAGTGAAAAACCAGTTCATGTTTTCTGTCTCCTCAAATTCTCAAGAAAGCTAATTTGGGAACTTTGTCAGTGTAAACAAGCAGCAAAACTGCCAACTCTTTTCAACTGCAAGTTTACTTCCTGGGCCAAGCCTGAGCCAGGCACCTAAAACAAAAAGCTCCATTTTTCATCACAAGGCCCTGTGCCTGTTTTCTAACAGCCATGCAGAGTGGCAGGAGTTCTTCCCTCTGCTCATGCTGCAAGTTCAAAATAAAGAAATTCCAACTGCTCCTGTGAGATAACACCTGTAGGAACAGCACCCACTGAGGTCACCTGACACGACCCAAACCCACAGCCAGCCTGGACCCACAGGTGCTGCCTGATGCTCTAGGCAGGATCTTTTCCTGTTCAGGAGACCTGCTCAGGGCAGGACGTGTCGTTGGTGGCTGCACAGTTTCCAGCACAGCATGTTCAGCACCTTCTCCCTCACCACTTTCAAAGCTCCTCCAAACACTTGGGGCCTGATTTCCTCTGTGCAGCTGCCCTGCTGCAAACGCCCTGCCTTGCTGCATAATCACAGCCTAACGTGGGCTGGAAGGCTCCTCAAGAGGTCATCTGCTCTAATCCCTGGTTCAAAGAAGAGCTAACTTTAACTTCAGATCACCCTACAGATATGACTGGCAGATTTACTACAGCTCTTGACAAAATTAAAGGACTCCCATGACATTTCGACTCAAGTCCGAAGCTCTCATATGCCTAAAAATGGTGGGCATTCAGATGTTTTCAGAAGATAACTGAATTTGGGCACACAACCATGTTAAACCTTCCAGAGTCTTGGATTTCAGAGTCGTGGCAGCCTGATTCCTACCCTACTGCAAGAAATTTAACAACTTGCCCTCTAGAAGAACCTGCATTTCAACTTTTTTTTTCAGTTTAATATCCCGACCAAGTTCATTTCACTTCTTTAAAATGCCACCACATCTTATTAGACCAGAAAGGCTTAAATAAAGCTCTGCTTTAAAATTAAAATGACAGGCTTACATCTCTTTTGAAATCAGTAGCTGGTGCTGTAGAGGAAAGTCAAGAGTGAGATGGGTGTCACGGCATCGCTGGAAATCAGCACTCCTGGCTGGCTCCCTGTGTTCCTGACAGGACTCTTCACCCCAGAGACAGAGGCTCTGAGCCAGGCTCTCACAGACTGTCTGCACCATTCACAGAGTTATAAACAACTCAGAGAGAGAGAGTCGCTGTGTATGAGCCAGAATAACTCACCGGAAATTAAAAACAGATAAGTCAAAATAATGATCTTATTACTGGTTTTATACACAAGGGAAACTAAGCATCATTTATCCTTTAGTCCAGGATCTTGGCCCTGTAATTATTGTGTGTTGCAGAATGGCAAAACACAGTAATATCTGCTGACACTAACACTGGAATACAAATAAGGATTTCATTTGATTTTGCTAGCAAACATGAAAAGGGATGACTGGAGTAAATGCATCTTGAGGAGACAGTAGCTCTGCACAGTGTAGAGTAAATCCACTCAGTAAGTCCAGGGTCAGATCAGCCAGAGGCTCAGAGTCAGCTCTGCATCCTCCCAACCACAGCAGCCACTCACAGCAGCTCCCCAGAACAGCAGGTGCCCCACACTGCCTGCCCTGCTCATCCACACCCTCGAGTCAGGGATGTCCCAGGGAGCCACAAAAAGTGTGGCTTTCATGGCTGGAACAGGAGAAACTGCTGGTGTGGGGGAAGACTCCTGAGTGCAGCTCAAACCTGTAAGTGCAAATAGTGAGCACAGGCCACAAAGCTGGGCCTGTAACGCTTTCCTGCAGGTTACAAAATGCTGCTGGTTCATGTTATTCTACCAGCAATCCAGTTAAATGCAGATAAAAAATGTCAATAGAGGCCACTTTAGTGTTTAAACTGCAGAGTGACCTGTACCTGCCAAGCACTCTGCTGCCTTGAGCACCTGCACAGCTCTGACAGCAGCAGGGCCAGCCCTGCCCTGCTGTACCTCGACATCCCCCCTTATCATGGAAATCAGTGCCATAAATATTTATCACTGCAGTCAGTCTTCCACAGAACATGATTGGAGCTGCCTTCAGAAGACCATACTGAGTATGTTTCAAAGGCAGGAGTTGACAGTTCTTTGATGATATTCAATATTTGAAGTGTACATCTTCCCATCTAGACAAAGCCCAGCCAGCTTGAAGCACTCCAAGTATTAAAAAGAAAACTGTGCTGTCTGGTAAATAACTTCCTCCAAATCCTCCTTATAACAAAGCCAACCATGGTGCATAATTCAGACCCCTAGTTTTGACTGAGCTATTTCCACAAAGCTGTTAATTTGTGGCAGGATGTGACATTAAGTTTTCCACTTTGGTGACTGTTGGGATCTAACAACTTCCCTCTGATTCCTGACTCCCATATCAAGACATTCTCATACTACTGGTGACAAAATGATGCCAACAAGTCAGATTAATTGTTCAAACAAAAATAGCCTGCCAGCAGCCTGTCTCCTCCGGAGCTCTCAATTCTGCTGCTGCACGTGTGGATTGCAGTGCCTGCAGTGTTGGATACAATCTGCAAAATATTTCCAGCATTCAAACAAACTGGATTGAGAAACAAAAACAGATAAAGCCAGGCATGAGGGGGGAAAGCTCATACATCAGTATCTGGGATATAACACACGTGGAAGCACATGGAAGGAACCCTCCATTCTTTCATGGACCACACATGTCCTACAATTCTTTATCTCTCACAATTTGGGGATTATTGACATTACTTGCTGGCCCCATAAACTGTAAAATTGTACTAAATGAAGACTATAAGCTTGATGGATTTTCCCTCAGACATATGGCCCTGGGTGATAACATCCATGGAAACCTGCACGAAGGAAATGCTCAGGTTTGCTGGCAGCAGCTCAGCCCTCACATCAGGTGCCAACACCAGACCTGTCTGGAGTTCACACACAGCAGCAAATCCTCATGCACAGCTCTGAAACAAAACTAACTGTAAACCAGGTTCCTAATCTTCTGTGAGCATTTCACACTCCACACCACTGGCCCAGCAATCCTGGCCTTTGGCACGCGTGGTTTCCCCACCAATCCTGGGCAAATAAACTGTGCAAAATGGCTGCAGCGACACACAAACCCAGTCCAAAGCAAGGGAACTAAATGTTTAGGGGGATAAACTTCACTCATCCTGTTTAATCAAAGAGCAAGGATCAATAGGGCTGGGATGGAAACCAGCACATTCCACTCCGGACAACTCCCATCAATGCACTGAGGGGTCCTGCACGTGTCATTAAAGCTCTTTCTTCCTTGTGCGATGGGGAAAAACAGAGGAACAACGAGGCTTCCTTGCTGTTGTAGCTTTGATCCAAGACTAGATTGTATTTCTGCAGCATTTCAGTCAAATATCCGGTGCCAAAAAACCCGCTGCAGGCAGTAAACAATGCACAGGTGTGACAGCAGAACAGCTCAGCTTTTCAGGGCAGAAACTCCACAAGATAAGAAAAGTTTTTAAGCAAAAATCTAAAAATCCTTGAAAGTTAATTGGCTCTTCTGAAAACAGACTAGGAAGACTCAGCTAGAGGACTGTCTGTCAGAGCAAAACCAAAGGGATCTTTTCAGTGAGATCTTGTAAAAGCAAGAAAAAACCGATTTTTTTAAGGGGGAACTTCAGAAAAAAATGAAGTATGAATGTTCATATGTAACACTGCTGGACACAAGAGATTTTGTTACTCGGAACAAAGTGGCTTTTTGCTGAAATACCCTAAAGAACAAATTGAAAAGCAGCGGTTTCCAACTGAACACCTAAAATTATTCTAGAGAATCAAGAAGGAAGTAGAAGAAACCTCACCTCATACATCCACGGAGAGAGTCGACACACCATATATTTAGAGAAAGACCAAAGGAACTGAAGACACTAAGTACAACTTTAAAACAATAGCACTTACATTGAGATGCAACCTGCCCTAAATGAAGATCTGTAAAAACAAACAAACCACAGGGTTGTTTTTTTTTTCCATGTTCTCTCTGACCGGAGCAGCCACCCTGACGAAGTGCTCTGACACAGGAGAAGGGATGCACAACAAGGAAAACTCATCAGCAGGAGCGGGGCGAGCTCCCGGCCGGATGCGTTACCCGAGGAGCCCCGACTCCAACCTGAGCACAGCCAAGCCTGTCACTCAAACCAACAGCAGTGCCACCACCTCCCCGCAGAGTTGTGGGCTGTTTTTAGCCATTGAAGGAGGACAGTGACATTTTGCTGACCGTCAGGAGGGTGCTGTGTTTTCCGACAGCATCACTGCAACAATGGCTCTGGACGGGGGCAGATCTTTTGGCTGAAAATACCCAGTTTGTTAAAAGCCGGGCAAAAAATTAACACAACGCAACTCAGGGCGGTGCGATTCGGTATTTATAAACTATGAAGAATTTTTAGCAGATGCATAAAGGGGCTGAGGGCAGTTTGGAGCTTCGTACGTCAAAGAACTGGACAGTTGAGGAAGTCTGTAAATAACCGTATTTCAATCTATTTGGAGCTTTCATCTGAGACCAGACGGGGTTAACTTGACATCACACCCGAAAGCAAAGCACACACTAACAAAAAACCCCGTTTCGAAACCACGCACAAAGCTGCAAAGTAAGCAAATCCTCTGGTTTCTTCAGACACCCCGCAAGTGCAAAGGGCTGATGATGGATGTAACGAGTCGGAGGGACACTCCAGAGCAACGCCTGCCCTCGGCCCCGCTGCACGAGGCGTGCGGTGCGGGGAGCGGAGCGGGAGGGGCAGCACCGCAACCGGGGAGGGGCTGCGGGGCTCCGGGCTCGGCCCCCGCTCCCGACACCCCCAGACACACCGCGGGGACCCCACGGCCCCGTCCCGCCAGCGCGGCTCCTGCGCCCCCGAGCATCCCCCGCGGGGAAGATCCACGAGCAAACCAACCCGCACCGTCTGGCACAGGTAAAAGCTCAGGGGCACCTCCGAACTCATCGCGTGAAGCTCCGCTGAGCAAAGGAACTCCCGGGGCGCCCCCTCCGCCGCCCGGGAGTGTTGCTGGGGCAGCGCCCGCCCCGCTCCCCGCCGCCCCGGGGGCAGCGCCCGGCCCGGCGCGTCCCGCCCCGCCGCACACGGCGCGGGCACCGGCGAGTC
>VWZD01011781.1:176238-289644 GCA_013396695.1 Sakesphorus luctuosus
AGGCAGTGGGGAAGGGGCGGAATGGAACGGAGGGAATGGGCAGGGTGGGACGATCACGGATTATTATTTTTTTTCCGGTGGGTGCGGGTTTGTGCTGATCCACCGCGCGTGTCCGCGGGGCTGCAGGGCGGGTTCGCAGGGCGAGAGCTGCCGGGAGAAGGGGCAGAGCCGGCGGCGGCAGCCGCTGCACGGGGACCCCCGCTCCGCCGGGGACCTACCTTGTGCGCGGCCGGTCCCCGCCGCCTCCAGCCGCGGCTCCGCGCCCGCCGCAGCTTCCCCGGGGCAGCGGCACCGGCCTGGGCCGGGCCTACCCCGCCATCCCCCGCGTTGCACTCGGTGCTGCCCCTCGCCCGCCGACCCCCGCGCTGCCGGCGCTGTCGGGCGTGCGGGGCGGCGGGGGGAGCGGGCGGGGGCTGCGCATCCATCGCGGCGTTACATAAAGCGATCTGGTTTTTAAATCGCCGCTTCCGGTGTGACTATGGAAACACTCGGATTATGTAAATACCGAAACCTGGATGCTGGGCATCAGATGCGATGATTCGTGCCCCCTCTTCTCTTCCCTGGGGAATTAGCTTGTGCTCCCGTGCAAAAATAATAATAACAATAATAAAAATGATCCGGTTGCTAACGAGCGCTGGCCGCCGTTCACTGTTTTTAACGGGATTTCAAAACGCATCGGTGCTGTAGCTTGTGAATTGTCGGCGAGTTACGTGTCCCCCGCTCGCCTTCCAGCGCCAGCCCCTGCTCAGCAGCCCAAGTTTGAGTTTTCCTGCAGCCAAGCACCTGTTATTCCCGCCGAGTTCCGTGTCACGGGATGGAAAAGGTTGTGCATGCAGCTGTTTTGGAGATTGTTTGGGTTCAGGTTTTGTTCAGTTTGTGTCTTGCCATCTTAATTATTTCCCCCAGAATGTGTTTATCAAACCCTTCTGCACGATCCTTGCGCTTTCCTCGATTTTTTCTTTTCCGGACAATGTGATTTATTTTGGGGTTTTATGTGTTTTCTAGCGCTGCATCGGCCGGAGGCGGTACGATGAGAACGAGGACCTCTCGGACGTGGAGGAAATTGTCAGCATCAGGAGTTTCAATTTGGAAGAGAAATTAAAGAGTAAAATGTACCACGGGGATTTCGTGCATGCCATGGACGGCAAAGGTAAACCAGCCGGGCCGGGGCCGCCCGGCCGCGCTCGCCGCCGCCTCCACGTGCAGCTCCGCGCCGGCTTCGGATTTCGCGCCCGTGCCCCTGCCCGGGATCCGGTGACGCCGCCGGCCCGAGGGGAACGGGGGCTGTGCGGGGCCCTGGGGGGCTGCCCCGGCCCGGCCCTCCCGCACGCGGAGGGCGGTTTTAGCCCCGCCGCGGGGCTGGGATGAGCGCGGTGATCCATGGCAGCTCCCCCCGCCCTGCCCCGCCACCGTGACCCCAGCGCACCACCGGGATGTTCAGGAATTAGGTCCTGGCACGGGAAAGGCCGAAACCCCAGCCCCCACTTAGCCGGAGGTGATTCCTGCTGCCCCTTCGCCCCCTCCTGAATCCAGAACCCCTTTCGCGAAGGGATGCGAATGATGAGCCTGTTCGCCAGGCTCGGAGACTTTAAAGTCAATAACTTCTTTGTGTGCCTATCATATATTAAATTACAGCGCTGCCCTCCCCAAAGTTCCTTGCTTTGCTGAGGTGACTTGAATTCCGGAGCGGTAAGCAGAGCCAGACAGCGCAGCTCTGCCGCACGCCTGCCTGGCAGGAAGGGAAACGGGAGAGCTTTGCCCGGGAATCCAACAGGCCGGGGGGGTTGCAGGTCACCTTTATTTACCGCTGCACTGTTGACACGGATCCCCATCCCAGATGGCTATCGCTAAAACTCGGCCTGACTGAGGACCCCTGTCTAAGCTGGCTTTCTCAGGAAAGAGAAGTTTTGGCTGTAATCCTCCTGAAATTGCTCTGACTGTGTGTGGAGCCACTAATCGAGTTTAGAAAATTTCCTTTTCTCCCCTAGGCTTAGTTTTGCATGAGCATTTTAAGCTCCTTTTAGAAAAGTTGATGTGGTGGAGAAATTAAATACCTATCTTACTTAGGAAGGTATTTGTTTAGGAGATAAGCTCAAACCTGACCTCCCTCTTCCTCCAAACAAACCCAAACGCCTATTTTTTAGCTGGAAAATGTTAATTAATTTTCCAGAAAGTGATAGCATTCTGTCCTCAGCATCCAAACAGTCCAGTGGTTGCCATTGCTTCATGCTAAGGATAATACAATCCACAGCTTCCCTGGCTCAGCAGCTCCAAAATCTTTGGGCAGCTTTCTCCTTTCTAGGGAACTTGAAAATAAATGAGTGTCTTTTGTTATTTTGTTGTGGTCTGTGTCGGCTTTGTTCAACCCCACAAGGGATTTAAATGCTTTGTTGGGGCATTATGAAGAAAGGATCTGCCTTCCTATTTGCTCTGCTTTATTTTTACTACTGGTTAATTTTTTTTCTCTATAAATCCAAGAGCTGGATTGAGTCTGGACAAAACAACGACAGTGGTTGGTAAGAGTAAAAAAGTCAGTTTGTATGAACATATGGAATTAGTTGAGCAATCTATTTATTTATTTCCCATATCCTTGTTTTTATTTTTAATGATAACTCTTCTTGCAGTGGTGTGATTTTTGGCTTGAGTGCACTTAGTCACAGCTACTTGTCCTCCAGTCTGCAAGGCTTTATAGCTGCCTGTGTTTCTTCCACCAATATTACTCCTGATGTTTGTTGACTTTCTGACTTGGGTCAGTGTCCCTAAAAAGTCTCTGTGGTTTATTTATTTGCTTACCTAAAGCCAACAGTTTTAATGGGAATGCCTATGGGAAAGGAAGACTTCTCTGGTGCAGAAATATTTACTTGGTAACCTTAGTTAAATGGAGTATTCATTGCACTTATTTTGAGACTAGTAGCAATAAAGTGTCTGTAATTTTAATGTTTCTGTAAATGGATAATTACAGTGCTCTGATTTGGTAACTCTTAAGTAGGAACATTATATCCCTACTTGTCATAATTACCAACTGAATACAGCTAAGAAAAAGTTGTAAAAATAGAGGGAAGTGCATGTGCAGGCGTGGGAGCTTGGCCTCAGGGTCCCTTTTTAGTTTCAGCGTGAGTTTTAGAGCACAGAAATGCCTCAGCTTGGGCTGAGGTGCTCGTGCTGTCCCGGGCTCACGGCCATCCCTGGCAGAATATTGGAGCTAAACTGCTTGTGTGTACCCAGAAACAAACAGGGAGGGTGCACTGTGACAGGGCAGTGCATTTTGGAGTGCTGAGGAGTCAAGCCACGTTTTCCATTGGAAGGCAGAGTATGGGCACTCTACAGATGTCATTTTTTGCTGTAAAAAAGGGGAATAGCAGAGCCACAGATCAGTCCGTGGCTGCTGCAGGAATTCCTCTGCTCTCTGCGGCAGAAGGCTCCAAATGGAGTGAGGGGTTTGTAGCACAGCTCACCCAAATCGCTGCCTTGTAACTTCCTCTCTAATCCCCAAATCACTGCTATTGTCCCAGACAGTGCACAGAGAAACCCCCAGGAAAGGCTAGTCCTGCCTAATCCTTGGAGTGAAGCGACAAGGTGATGCTGCCCAGTGTGAACAAGACAAATCAAGGTCTAATTTTCAGTTTGATTGTGTGTTGTACTGTGACTCCCCACAAAAACTATCCATTTTTCACAGATTTCCCAAGTGCCAGGAGCTGTATAAAATTCCTATCAGCTCCTGCTGTTATAGTTCTGATTAATTAAAAGTAAAGTTTCTCTGTTGAAAGTCACAATAGCCCTCACATACAAAGAAATTACGTGTTCACTGAATCACAGCTTTCTGCTATATGCAGATAATGCTCACAAGAAAATATAGAAGCAGAAATGTATAGCTTAAAATATCTAAACTTTCACATACAGTTAAACTACACATTTGCCCCAAAAGTACCAGACTGATTTGCAGCAAATTAGTCAGGATTATCTTTGAACTGTTAATTTGGTATTTCATTACAGCCTGGGTGTTTCAACCCAGACCTTAATTGACAAACTGACTGGGTTCTATTTTATGTGCATCAGTGAACAGGAAAAATAGGGAGCAGCTGGGAGAGCATTGTCTGTCAGGGGGTTTCCGGTTCAGACCTAAAATATGCATTCTCTTTCTGTTTCTCTTTGGGTGATAGTGGAGTTCTTTTTGGTGAGAGAAAGGAAATGGGGAGCGTTTGAGAAAATGTAACCTGAGGTGCCAATGCCATTGTAATTGACTTGGGGTGTTTTTTTAATTCATTTTCACAGATTTTACTTTTGAATATGTGCAAAGAGAGGCTCTCAGAGTTCCCCTCATCTTCAGAAATAAGGATGGACTGGGAATTAAGTAAGTTACAAGCAAATCTTGATGATTAATAAATGCTTTTATAAAATAACCATTATGCTTTCCACTTGTACCTGATACTTCTTTTGATGATCTCAAAATGGATTGCAATTAGTCAGACTGTCAGCACCCTTGAGAAGAGGAATGATTATTTTCTGCTTATAAACAGGCAGATAATGAGGTCTATAAAAGTTAAGTGCATCCAGCGTGGTACTGCACAATCAAAAAGAAGTCAGCAAGGAAAGTCAGGAATAAAACCCAAAGGTTTCTGTGCCCAATCCGTGCTGTGATGACAGAACAAACTCCCTTCAGTTTTTGACCTCTCAATTGGTCTCTGCATTACAGGTGGAATGTCTGATGCTGCCTGTCGTCTGCCATTATAATCATGGCTCTTCAGAGTGGTTCAGCTTTGTAAATATTTCATAATGTCTGGTTAAATGTGGGATTACTCGAGTCTTTTTGAGGTTGCCTTTTGTTAATATCCAGTTATAAAGTTTTTGGTATTTTAACAAGAGAATCCTGCAAGTTTGTTTGTGAAAGTGACAGTGTCTAAGAGAGAAATATTAGAAGGATAAACTTTATCAGCCACATAATCCATAGTTTAGATAAATGTTTCTTGATACTTCTGGAAATTAAGAATGTGTAAATGATCATAGCTGAAAGACAGAGAAATAATTTTTTTGAAAACATCATTACTTTGCTCAGTTTCAGCTGGAAAAGCTCACAGTTTAGGGGACCAAGGAGTCTCAATTACTAATAAAAAAGAATCAGGCCACCCCAATAAAACTTAAAGAGAGAAAGAGAAGAAACAGTGTGGGGGGTATTTGACAACCATGTGTCCCTTTACTATCAGAGCACACAGAAGCTGCTGTAATGCTTCTGATGACATAGTGAAATAGTTTTGTATCTTGAATTCTGAACAAGAAGTGCTTAATTGTCTCTCTCTGCATGCACTGGTTTTAAACTGCTGCCCTTAAAGGGCGAGTGGTAAAATCTTCAAGAATTTCTTCCTGAAGAAACCATCAGCTCTCCTGGGCAATGTTCAGGAGCCAGAGGTATCACTGCACCTTCCCAGCAGCCAGATCCTCCTCCCGTGGGTGAGGAAGTTCATGTGAAATTCCCCACAGTTCAAGAAGAAAACCGGGGAGATGTTTCAGCTCCTGCTGTGTCAGAGGTACCAGTTCAGCTTTTGCTCCAGCAGCAGAGAAGTGTGGAAGTGAGAGCTCATCCTGCAGACACGACATTCCTGGGCCTCAGATCCTCAGCTGCAAATGGCCAGGCATTATCAGGGGTGGATAACCAGCCTGGTCCGGTGCTTCCTGTGGCCACCTGTGGTGCCTGCAGACCTCAGGCTGCCTGGCCTGCTGTGGGTGTTGCACAAGATCCTTCACAAAGATGCCTTGTTCCTCGGTGTCCTAACCACTGGACATAACATCCCTTTCTTCTTGCTGCTCATTCTTCAGGATTCTGTAAGGAGGCAGTTCCGCTGTGGACATTTCAACACTCAGATCTCAGCTCACACATCATCATTGGCTTCCCTGTTGTTGCTGTGCCCAAAATCTGGAGAGCTGCCACCTGACAACACACTTTGGGTTAGCCCTGTGCTGTCACTGGAGGAGTATTCCTGGTGGAATGCTGCCTGTGGAGAGGAGTGTTTGCTCTTTCTTCCTCCAGGGGTTCAGAGACTCCTCAAGGCAACAGGGTCATATAAAGAGCAACCTGGTTTTTTGTGTCATGTGTTGGTTTCTTTTTCTTCAAGACATGTAACCACACCTCAAAGAGACCATTGAAAATCAGGTGCCTCTCTTTGTCAGCATCACCAGAGCAGTCAAACAGCAGTTTTGGAACATATGTGGAAGTGAAGAAGTAGCAGACTCAGTGATGCATGCCTTGCTTTTCAGCTGGAGTTGTGCAGCTCTGGCACCTGGGGTAGTGCATCTTCTGAGTGCTGAACTGGACTGGGAAGAGGTGGAAAAGGAGTAAATCCACAGCAGGAGTTTTGGAGGCACTTACCTGATGCTCTGTCACACACTAACTTTGGACAGGGAAGGAAAAATATGTGTGTCAGTTTGCTGTGATGAGTTTAAAATAGTGTCAGCAGCCAGGCCTGGCAGACACACAACCCAGAGCTGAGCAGTTTGGCTGCTGTGCTTGGAGGTTCTCTGAAATGGCAAGGAATGAGAGGAATGAGGAAAAAGCATAATAATGAAAATGACTTTCCTCTATATTTCTGACCGTCATGGCACCATAACATACTTGTATGGCTGTGAGCAGGAAAGCCCACCTGTGCTCCCCCAGCAGAATGGAGGCTGGTGTTTTGGAGGGCTGCTTGGCTGTTTGCAGGATTGTAACTTGGAGAGAGAATGCTCTTTGGAGACATGCTGTCTCTTACCGGAACAATGGTCATCCTGCATTGTAATGTGGTTAATCACATACCTGTGCTGGCCAGAGCTCATCCTCATTAGGTTTTGAATAGATTCTCTAGCACATCTTTAAACATTTACTAAAAGGCACCCAGTGCACACTGAGATGTTTGCATTTCTTTTCTGTTTAAGGCAAGAGGCACCATGGTTTGTGTATTACAGACTGCTGAAAACCTCAAATGTAGTCAGTCATATTTTGGAGTCAAGTCACCTCACTATACCATTCTTCAGCTATTTTTTATGATATTTGAAATCTTGAGAAGCATTCACAGTAGTTTTATACAAGATACATTTGTCTGAAAATTGCAGGGAAAAAGATATCTGTGGAGTTCTTGCATTGTGGCTCTTCTGGGTTTATATGGAGAAAAATAAACAAACCAACACTCATTGAGTGATGTAGGACTGGTGACCTCCAAGAAAAGAATATCTGTAGTTTTGGCTCTCCTAGTGCTGTAGCAAACCAGCCCTGGTTGTTTAAGCCTGAGTGTGGCAGTTGTGCTGGTGGGGCTGGAGCTGAAGGACTGTCATCTATGGCAGCAGAATGGGTTGGGATTAAAGCTGGACCTCCCAAGGCAACCCAGCTACAAAATGTGTTCTTGTATTGGAACCTGCTGCATTCAGGCCTGAAATTCTTCTCTCTGTGTTCTCCTTCCTGAATGTACCACACAAGCTGAGCCTGCAGAGCAAAAGCCCAAGGGATCTGCCAGGTGTAGCCTCCAAAGAGCTAAACATGCAATTCCACTGCCAGACAGGATTGAATTCTTCCACTTTGAGCAGTTTATTGTCAGCTGCTGGTGGAGCTCTTGGAAAGACTGTAATTGCTCTATCCATCTGGGTTGGGATTGTTATTTATCTTGGTGGTTGATTTTTATTTTGATTTATGGAAGTGTAAAAAGATTGCCCATCTAATCACTCTACGTTTCTGACACCAAATACAGGCAAGCTGTGCATTTGCAGACAAACCTTGCATGTTCTTGTCACCCATAAATAGTTCCTCCTTCCTCTACTTCTGAGTTTTTAGTGCTTGGAGAAAGAGATGAGCTCTGAGTGAACCCTGAAGGTCAGTAGATTCAGGCTGTTTCATTCCGGAGAGGGAGTGAATTCCAGAGCTGTGGGGCCCTCACAGCTCAAAGCAAAGATGTGAGGGTTGGCAGAGAACTAACAAAAGATACTGTCCAGCCTCTGCATCCCACCAGAGGAAGGTGATAAGGGTAAAAGAAAGTGGACAAGCAGAATTTGGCAAATAGTTCTCAAGATACATGCACGCCAGTCAATGCACTTTTTAACTTTACCTCTTAGTGAATTACAGAAATTACCTATTAGTGTTTTCTTAATAGGAAAACCTATTGCTCTGAACATTTGCCCATGGGCTGGATTGTTCTGATTTCTAATCAGTTTTTGTCAAAAGTCCAGAGCAAGTTGTTTATCTTCAACCTGGGGCAGAGCGAGGGGTGGAGCACTGAGCTGGCAGGTCCCACTGGGCTGTTTTTCATTCCAGTTCCTTAGTCAGCTTTTGTGCAATGTGAAGTGTGAAATATTGTCAGTAAGATGAAGTCAATCAGCTTTAAAGCCCCACTACTGTTTTTGGTTTCTTTTTCCATCCAGTGTGTTTGCTGCAGAATGTTACTCTCTCCCTGACACATACTTGGTGTACCAGGCTACTGTCTAATTAGATTAAACCCTAAAACATTGCCTGTGTTAGCAGTGGTCCTATAAATGCATCAACATCCCAGAACCAATTAGGCTACCATTTAATTTAGCTCAGAATTAGCCCAAATTGAATTGAACCATTTCCCAGCCCAGCAAATACAGCCACATTGTCTTCTGCCAGTCATTAAAACCAAGGGGCTTTAATTTATTATTTTCTTATATTTTATTTCCAAGCAATGAATCCAACCTGTGATGATGTGGCTTTGAACAGGTTGTTTCACTCCTCTGTCCCTCAGTTTGGCAAGTGGGACAATGTTCACCTCGGGGAATATCCACTAGGCATCAGCAGTTGCAAACCACCACCTTAGAGCAAGCTGTAAAAGTTCAGGATTTTATTGAAATCACCCCCAACCCCTTCCCTTCCCTCCCATTCTGGTGCTGATAAGAAGTGCTTGAAAAGACACCTTTTTCTTTCATTGTGAGCAGAAACTGTTGCACACTTGCCAGTGCAAAGGTGTCGTGTGTGTCATTAAAACTTGCACTGTCCACACTTCAGAGAGGCCTTGCTTGATTGCACCTCCTGCACTGGGGACAAAGAGCACTCGGCGTTTCTTTCTCTTTTATTGTGGCAACGAACGTGTACCCACACTTATCATGTCAGTATTTAACGTGGCTTTCTTTGCTAATTACAGAATGCCTGACCCGGATTTCACCGTCAGGGACGTGAAGCTATTAGTGGGTAAGTTATTTTGAATGCACTGGATTAACTCCATACAGAACAGGATTGCTTTGAAATACTTGTCCAGTTGTGTTTGTAGACATTTGTGGTAACTCTCAGGATCTGGGAGAAGGCATGGAGAAGCAATTTGTAAATTAGAAAGGCTGGGAGAACCCTAATTAGTAGTTGTGCTGACTGGACTCCGATCTCATGCTGGATAATTGGCCATTTGGAAAGGAGGGAATGCTTTTGCCCTTAACAGGTGTTCTACACACACTTTTGTGATCCTGGAAAGCAGCAGCTCTATTGATTCAGTTCTTTTTTTTTTTTAATCTGTTGTAGAGCATCTGTTTGTAGAAGGTGTGATTGGAGCCATATCACCTCTTGCCTGTGCTCTCCCCACAGTATTTATCAGTGTCAGGCCAGGTCAGTGCTTTGAGGGAAGGTTGTGAAGGGAGGCTGAGCACAAAGCCTTGCAAACTGCCTGGCTCTTGATAAGACACAAACCAGAGAAGTGGTGACTGTCATCATCAAATGTTTCCTGGCAATCTTTGCAAAGTAAATGTTCTTTAAGAAAAGCTATATTTTGAGTAGGAGATTGTACTGTGTGTTTCTTTGAAATCTGCTTTTATTGCAGCTGGGTGTGCTATTTACTGTTACCTGAAATTGTTACTGAGTAGTGACCCTGCACTCCATGGAACAAGCTGGCTGTTGGATGTGTTGCCTGCAATCCTTCAGGAAGCCTGTTAATTGCATTCCTGGTACTTAGAATTTACTGGGTTTATTCACCTGTGTTGTGGCAGGAATTCACCTTTAAAGTTAGCTCAGATGCTGCATTCTGAAAGACCAATTTAAAAAAAATACTCTTTGAGTTTAATAATCATTAGGAATATCAAGTCTGGAAAAGATGTAGCTAAGAAAAACAAAGGAGAGGAACTTGTGCCTCGTTTCTACTCACTTGGGGTTATCAGTGAGAGAAGGGGTTATCTCTGATAACCTTCCTTCACAAACAGAACTCAGCAATGTTGTTTAATTTATGACCATTTATAAGTTCAGGAAAAAAAGCCCCAAACCTCTGGCAGACAATGTTAGGGAAGTGGTGTGGGAAGTGCTATTTGGTAACATTTCTGTTGGTCAGTCTGGGTATTTGAAGTCCTAATTTTATGGATTTCCTAAATCCCTGCCTGTGACATTTGTAGGTACAGAATATCTCTCATTCTGGGGTGGAGGAGCCTCATGCAGAAACCTTTGTCATTGCCTGGCCCCTGTTTGTAGCGTTCTGGGAATTCGTACCACAGCTGATAAACTCCATTTGTGCCTCTGAAGATGAGGGTCTGACGTTGAGATGTTTTGGAACAGTGGAGTGTTGCATAACAACATTGTTTTTCCTGTATAACAGTCAAAGTGTGGGAGTTGCATTTCCTCAAGATTGATGTCCTTTGAAGTACCAGGGGGTGGAGATTCCTGTGTACATGGCAAGCAGAGCAGGGGGATATTTATAAATAAAATTACCTTTATGAAACAATGGAGCAGAAATAACATTTGTAATTAACTTGGAGATTAATGTAACAGTGTGCTGTTCCTCACAGCTGGACCAGCAATCCCTGCACGTGCTCTTGGCCAGATACCACATCGTGGCTCTTTTTATATCATGTTTGGGCAAACTCCCTTTGGAGTTGTTATACTGAGCCTGTAATGTGCTCAAGAACATTGTCACCTGCTCTTTCAGTAATACAGTTAATGATTTCTGGCACCATAGGTGGAAGCTTTGATTCAAAAGATCTGAAATATTTGGGAAATGGGCTGTGAGAAACAATGAAAAATCGCCCTTCTTACAGCAAATGGTTTTTGCTGCTGTGGATTCTGCTGGATGGAGCTGCCACACTGGCACTGAGGGCACTGGGGGCAGGGCCTGTCTCCATGCCACGTTTCTAAATGACCTACTAATGCCTTCAGGAAACACCAGGGAGCAATTTTTCCATGGCATATCATTGCTGATTTTTTTTCATTAGTTTTAGCATAAAATTCACAATCTAATGCTCAAACAAAGCAGATGAAAAGTCTTGTGTTATTAATATCTCCTGTCACTGGAGATGTTAATGTGTCATCATCCCAGCATTATTTTAGCAGACCCCTCAGACCTTCCTGAATCTCCAGGTCTCTGTTTCTGACATGTGGTGTTTGCCTTGCTGAACCTGGGAGGGGAAGGATGTTTGGGAATGTGAAATGGAATGATCATAACTCTGCATCTGATTGTGAGTGGGAGTCGGTAGGGAGAGAACATGGCTTGGAAAATGTTGTGTTCTGTGTAAACTTGTTGGGTTTTTAAGTGCTCATCATTGTGGTGTGCTGGTGCTATTGAAGCCCATCATTTGTTCTCTTTTCTTCTCTGAACTGGGGGAAACACGTTTGTTATAGAACACTTTAAAGACTCAGTGCTGGGTTTTTCCAAAGCACATAAATTCCATGGGAAGTTACTGAGCCTTTGGTCTCAAATCATACTGAAATCTTACTTTCTCTTTCTAACATGGCTGTTGCTCCATCTCCATAGTGCAGCACCTGTAAGACACAGGGAAATAATCACAAGCTTTAAATCTGCCTCTGAAAACTCTGGTCTGTGGCAACAAAAAGGAGCAAAAAAAGGGGGGGGTGGTGATTGTTGTTTTTGTTTACTTGAACTTAGGTGTCTTTTTTTAGTGTTTTCTTGAATTCCCAAAGAAGCATTTTCACTGCCTAATTGATTTTTTTGTTTTCCTTGTTTAAAAGATGCAGCTCCCAGCTGTAGGTTGGTTTGGTGATGTTCATGGCCTCTTGTTTCTGGCTGCACCTCAGTGTGCCTGGCTGTGCATGAAACACTTCCCTACAGCAGCTTTAGACCCATCCCTTGAAACTGCACACCTGGGATAACATAACCAGCCTCCCCCCTCCATAGGGACCATCCTGGATGCTCCTTAAAACCAGAGACAATGCACTGTCTCTGGAAACTCTCTGTGTGAGGTGGCTGTGAGCCAAGGATAGACATGGAGACCTGGAGAGGAATTCCTGGCCTGCTTAGGAACTTGACACAACTCACGAAAGAAGTAAAACTGTTGTAATTTAGTAACTCTTAAGCTTTGCAATTTCATTGTGTGAGGTAGATTTGATTGCCAGCTCTGAAGGGCAGAATCACTGTCATCTCTTCATAACCTGATGTAAGATTTGATTGGGTGTCATTGGCCCTCTCAAAGTGTCCTTAAACATCTCCCACATCTACACTAAAGTTTGGTGTTATCTCTGCAGGGGTGTCTGCCAGAGGTGGGCAGAAAAGAAAAAGTGTGTTTTCCCAATTTGTTCACCCAACTGTGGGAATGTTTTGTGCCAAACCCGACTTGCCCAGGGCTGAACAAGGAGAAAAGTGACTGCCTTGCTCAGCCAGGTGCTGCCACCCAGGACTGCCATGGTCTCTGCACCACCTCCAGCCTTTGCCACTTCTGCATTCAAGGACTGAATGCAATAATTTGCTTTAGTCTTTGATGTCAGAAAGCCAAAGCATTCCATTTTGTCACTTGTTTGATTTTTGTCTTTATATTATCCTTCATGGACATCACACAATCTGAGACAGGAGCACTGAGTAGTTTGGGGAGCTGTGAACCATGTAAAGGAGAGAGAAATAGGAGGCACAAATGGATGTGTGCCTCAGTCTGTCAGGCTGAGCTCCTTTCTCTGATTACTTTTTTTTTAGTGGTTTGGTTGGGTCAGCACTGATTGAATTTAGAAGAATATCTGCTTTTTCTGGCACCTGAGTACCTCACCCTGTGACTCTCGATGTCTGCACTGCCTTTGTGTCTGCCCAGGAGCTCCCTGGGTGGATGTGCAGTCTCTGCACAAGCACAGTGTCTCTCTCTGAGCAGTAATGGCCAGTCTGGATGTATTTGCTTTTATTTTTAATTTTTAGCCCACCTCTCTTCAATTTGCTTGCAACAGACTGGCAGCCTGAGGCTCTTCAGTCCCACTTTTTGCACTCATACCCAAACAGACTAAATAAACCACTAAACAAATCAAAGTGGTGCTGCTGGGTCTGTGATGTGCTTCACCTCCTCCCTCCCCAGGCTGGTGGATCTTTGTGTGCCAGGGTAGGTATTTATTGTACATCTCCAAAGTGGAGCTTGCAACCCCAGCAAGAGGCAAAAGGGGAGATTTCAAACATGCTGAGGATTGTAAGGAAGAAAAGAAACTTTGGGTTATTGTGATCCCTGGGCTGAAGAGGTTAAAGTTGTGACCAGAGCGGTCACTTCTGTAGGATCAGCAGCATTGTCCTGTGGAATTCACCGTGCCCAGCCAGGCATTGTGTCAGTGGGAACAGTGCAAGTACAGGACTTAGACTATTCATGGGGTGGTCTAACAACTGACATCAACTCACTGATTGATTTTATTTAACCAACTCACTAAGGGTTTATTTATAGAATTCAAAAAAATAAGTGTGGGAGCAGTGAGGAATGTATCATCTGTCACAGAATTTGTTATTAAATCTGATGCTGCAGACTGGCCTGGGCCATGATGGGTAAGGAAATGTTTGGTTCCCTTCATTGACTTGCTGTGTTCACAAACTGTGTTGAAAGGCTTTGGTGTTTCTTATACAAAGAATCCAAGTGAAGCTGAAAGCACCAGAGATTTTAATTGTGATAAAATGTGTGCATTGAGGTGTGGCAGTAAAAAGCAAACATGACCAAGCTCCAGTAACGGTTGCAGAGAGCCATCTTCACCTGGCCCAAGGAGATGATGCACAAGATGGGACCTAATAGATCATTTCAATATTTGATTTCTGCAATTCTGTCAAATCCTTAAAGACCTGGCAGCGGGCTTTGATCTCCAAGACAAAGGGTGAAAGCAAAACCCAGACTCTACATATCCTGTTGCTTTCCTTGCTGGGAGTAGCTGAAGAGATACCTGACTGCTGCTGGGTGTTTGCTGCCTCATTAGAAACACCAAAAGAACAGGAGCTGAGCCAAAAATTTCAGTTGCAAATTGGGTGTTTAAAGAAATCCGTGTGAAGGTCTGTGCGTCAACCAGGAGTTTATAATCGTGGTGTCCAGGAGAAAGATAATAGAATAATTTACAGCATTAAATCCCAGACGTTTTCAAGGGAAAAGTCGTTTTCAAGGGAAAAAATGAGGGTGGGGTTGGCTCTGCAAGTGCAGGTCAGGCTTCCCTGGTGCTGCTGACAAGCTCTGGGGAAGATGCTCTGCTCTTACACATCTGCTCATGGTTTATTCACTAAGCAAGTAAGATGTTAAGGACTTCATCACAGTGCACTGAGTGAGCAACTGAACCTCCTTTAACACCAGTGGATGGAATCAGACCTGCAGAGGAGCATTCTCCTGGCTGGTCAGGTGTTTTTCACAGGGAGAGCCCCAAGCAAGTTTTGTGAGGTTTGGGGTGGCAGTATTTTGCTCATTGTAGGAGCAGCTGCGATTCCATGGTTAACAGTGCACAGTAACTAACGTGGCATTCCTTTCCCAGCCTTCTTTTACCTGGCTGAAAGCTGAAATGATCTCCTCAGGTGCTAAAAACAGAATTTGGGGAGTCTCAGTTTGTAGTTTTCCTGTAAACTGTAAGTGATGTAGTGAATGTGGTGAGCCGTGGCCTCTTCGTGCAAGGAGGAACAAGTTCCCTGCCCAGTTAATGTCAGCAGGCTGATGTAAATAATTCAAATCCAGTTGGGACAGAAGGGATTACTGCTCATCAAGGGTACCTAACAGCCATAAGCTCTGTGAGGCTCTGCATCTTCCATCCAGCCATTTGTGTTCTGTTAAGTACATACTCTGCTGTAGTCCCCAGGAACTCTGGGGAAATGAGAATATACATGCCAGTACTTCGCAGAAATGCAAGAACCCCCCTGAAGTAGGTGATATTGAAAGGGGAATGGAAAGAGATGCAAACATTGTGGCTAATGATTACTCTGAGTTTATAAAATGTCTTTTATATATCTGTTAAAGCTGTACACACATTTATAGATGTATATATATACAGATGTATAAATCCCATTCAGTACTGAATCAAAAATTGTAAATGGTGTCTCCAAAGAAGAGAAGATTGTGGTGGTGGTGACTGCAGGTCAGATGGGCAAAGGCAGGAGGGAGGGCAGAGCCCGTGTAAAACACTCCTTTTACATTAGCATACATTTCTTCTGGTGTGTCAGCACAATGGTCCCCGAGCCGCTGTGCAAACGCTCAGCTTTTTGTTAGCAGCTACTCAAAACCGCCGAAAGCAAACCAGGGAAGTGTCCCTGAGTGGCTGCTTTCGAGTGATTTTTTTTTTTTGGTTCATTCCTCCTGCGTGTTTGCTGCCCCTCTCAAATTGATCTGTTCTGAAAATTGTATCATGGTTGAATTCACATCGAACTACAAAGCGAGTCGAGAGGCTCGTAGTGTGGTCTGTGGGCAAGTAGGGGAAATTTTGTCTTAATCAATGTACAGTTCTCCATCCCGTGAAAGAAAATTAGCCATGTAGATACAAAAGAAGGACAAAGCAGCCACACACTGCAGCTCAGAAAACTTTCCATCATTTCTGCTGAATGGGGACCCAGTGTTGCTTTTTCTATAGAGCAACGCTCCATTTGTTTCAAGGAAGTTGTGAAATTGGAGACGGAGAGGAGTTAGGAGGGAGGCTCATTAGAGAGGCTCTGTTGTAAGGAGCACTTCCCAAAATTAAAGTGGCTGCTCAAAGGAAGTGCAAAAGTCTGCCCCCAGACTTGCCTGTGAGCCTTGATTAAGATGTATGGTTCTCCCCCGGTGTGGGGATTTGTCCTGTGAATGGCAGTGCCACGTTGGGGAGAGCAGAGGAGCTGAGTCAGGAGTCACTGCTGAGCCTCCAGGAGTCTTGTGTGGAGGGACAAGGAGGCAGCACTGAGGGCTGTGCTCTGTTCCTACTGCCCAAATAATGCATTTGCAAAACACGGTAAAGCAGGCTCTTCTAGGGGAGAGGAGTCATCACTGATCTCATGGCAGGGAGGGGAGGCACTTGGGTGAAATATTTCCATTTCTTGTAAGACTTCTGCTCTTAATGCTCATGGGGGTTTGTGCCCCACGGTGTGATCTGTGCCTGGCCTGCTCTCTGAGTTCTGCTTTTACCTTTTTGTGTAAGTGGGACTGTTGGAGTACTAACCAGAACTGAGTTACTGAAACATCCCTGTTGTTCTCATGGTGTGGTAGGTCAATGGCTGTGGAGTTCCATAAGAAACAACTTGTGAACACATTTTTCAGGCTGTGAACATTCAGCCTGAGGGTACGTCAGTCTCTGGGCCCTGCAAGTCACACTCTAAATTCTTCCAGGGACTCAGATCCACAAGAGACACATCTCTCCGGTAGCTGAGAGGAGCAGGAGATCCAGGAGCACTTTGAAGGCAGGAGATGAGGGTGAACTTGGATGTTTCTCACAAGTAACTGTAAAATAATCATGTCACTGCTATTGCCACTGATCTGAGGATACAAACCCAAGCCCTGTGCTTTAAGAGAGCTGAGTTATGTACCTGCCTGTAGACTTTTCCAAGGGGGAAAATGGAGAATGAGGAAACAGCATATGTCAGGGGCCCAGTGATTTGTCTCAGGTGTTAGACAGCAATGTGTTTGGGATCCAAGCCTTAAAAATGGTTGTTCCTCCATCATATTGTTTTGTGACCAGAACTTGGTTTAAAAACTCCCACTATTTTTTTAAAAACACTTTGTTTTTAAAGTCAAGTTCCAAATGTCCTCACAGTCACACTGTTGGGACTGTCAACATGCTTTGTGCTCTGAACTGGGAAATCTGCTAAGTCAGACCTCAGCTAAAATCAGCAAACAAATATTACCACTGAAAATGGTGATTTCCCAGTGCCTGTAAGCTCAGATGGAGTCAAACCAATGGTCTGTCAGCAAAGGGGTTTGTAGGTACTGTTTGCATGAGCTGCCCAACTTCTGGCTGCTGCATTTATATTCAATTTTGAGTACTAGAAAGAGGAAACATCTGGAAAATAAATAGAATAAAATATGCTGATAGAGATAGATTCTAATTCTGTCTAGCAGGTTTCTCTTTCCCAAGTACAGCACCCAAGATTTATGGCTCATCCTTTTGTCTTTGTCCTTTCTTCTTTCTTTTCCCTTGAGCGACCTCTCCTGTTTCCTGCATCCCTCTCTCTCTGATGAGGCTGCTGCACTGTACAGAGCACATTTTACTCCCTAATCCCATAGCAGCTTGTCAGGAAGCACAGAGAAATCCTTCCAGACTTGAGCACGTGCAGGATGCTCCTGCCATCCATGACCCAATAACAACAGAGAGATGAACACACTTTGCTGTAAGCAGGACCCCTAGGACTTGACAGGTGGGTTTTTGTTAGTTTATCGTGGGATCTGTCCCTTCTTTTGGGACACCAGCAGTCCTGGACTGTCCTGTACATCAATCAGACAACATAATGCCATTTCTGACCCGCTCCATGTTTGCTCAGGGCTTGGAAGAATCACAAAGCTGCACTGTGTCCTCTCCTGGGCAGAATTAAAATTAGTAACTAGTCTTCAGAGCTGCTGAATGGATTTTTTTTTCAAGTGAAGGTTCCATTAGTGATTTTCCTCCAGTCTGAGGCCTCTGCCTAATTTGTTGGAAATGGAAGCTGTTTGTAGCAGCTCTGAGGGAACCCTTGGGACACTGGCATCCACCTGCTAAAGTGGAGCGGTGCCCATGCAAAGTGGAAGTCTCTTGTCTATTAAAGTGGTGTATTGCAGACTTCAGAGGATGTTGCTTCATTTAACACTCACCAGGTCTGTGCCTCTTGAATAGCTTTCTGTTTAGGGAGAAAAGCTCCAGTGTGTAATAGCAGAAGGGAGCTGGGGCTGTGGGTGGTGTCTCCATGGGATTTCCCCCCGTGCTGGGGCTGCTGCTCACCCTTCCCTGGGGTCTGTGGAGCTGCACTGGGAAGCAGCCAGGGAGCTGACCCTGCTAAAACCATTATTTAAGCCTCATCAGCTTCTTGAGTATTGGTGAACAGTTTGTATCATGAAACCAGGACCTGGGGCAGACAGAGGTTAAAACTTACCCAGTATTCCTGATAGACTGGAAATAGAAACTTCTCCCTCTGATTCCAGTACAAGGCTCTGGTGCCAGACCATCTTTTTATTATCTAAACTGATATCTAGTTTTTGCTGCTGCTGCCAGACAGGGATAGTGTCTCTGCTCCCTGTGCTGCCCATTGCACCCAACAACTTGCTTTATTTGCCATACCAATTAAGCAAGTCTAAATTGGTGTCCTGCTCCTTCCCTTCCCTCTCTCCCTGCTTCTCTCCCATCCCCTGCCTGTGTGCTGGCACAGGCTTTGCTCTTTCTTGCAGTGAGGTGGTTCAGAAAGTTGAACTGGCAGAAAACTCATCCTCCCTCACAGAGAGGGGGAGGAATATATATATATTTATTATTTTTATATTTTTAATACTTGTTTAGCTCTCAGCACTAACCAATGCTGGGCTAAACCATGATGGGTGCAAGCTTCCAACTCTGTCATGAGTTTCCACTAGGGCTCTGTGCATCAGAAGTGCCTGAGTTTCTGTGCAATAAAACAAATAAAAAGAAGGTATTTAATGTTCCCTCTTTATACCTTCTTTTTTGCTCTTGGAAGTAAAAATGCAATATTCTAACACTCACTGCCTATGTTTAGCACGTCCGCTGACTTGCCATTTTGGAAGTGGAACCAGTTCTATTTTTAGAGCTCAGCTTCCTGTTTGAGCTCTCTTTAAGTTTGTCCTTTTCCTCACACAGTCAAACTCTTCACAAAAACCTTAGTTAAAGTGGGACAGTTTTGCTAAAAACAGTCATGTTCATGTCCAGATATAAACAGCAGTAAACCTGCCTTGAATGAACGTTACAATAAAAACACAGCCTCAAAAGAACGTGTTTCCATGATGTCAGACCATGAAAGTGAGACTGAACTGATGTGCTGCCTCTGCCTACAGGTAGATTTAAAGATTAATTGTCCATGTGGGGAAATTAAGCAGAATAACTATTTTAGAATAATTCCCAATAACTCCACTGTTCTTTTGCAATAACCATCCCCTGCTTTAGCTCATCCAAACCAGAAACGAGCTGTGTTCTTCTGGAGGAATAGCACCCAAAATCCTAAATATTTTATTGTAGTCTTTTTGCTTTAGGGTCATAATTCACCTTTGTTCAAAATGACCTTCAAGTGTAGTGCTTTTATCAGCATGTTTTGGAGGTCTGGTGTAATCACAGCTATACTTTTATTCAGAGGTCCTCATTAAAGTGCGGGTAGGAGATGTGTGGGGGTGTTGCCAACCCTTTGATACCTTTAAATACCACTGTAGGCCAGAGAGGAGCTGCAGGATTGCTGGTGCAATGCACATGTTCATTACTGAAGGTCTTTTTCAATTCCCTAATTGCCAAATATCAGGCAAATCAAGGCCGTAGTGTTGCTCCTTATATGCTGATGATGAAGCTTTTTAGGGGGCAGAAGAGCAGCCTGAGGGAGGAGGCAGCGGCTCCCTCCTGGCTCTGGGCCTTCCACCCTTGCTGGTTGTGCTGCTCTTGATCCTGAGGTCCTGTGTGCGTGCCCAACCCCTCGGTGAGCTGATCCAGTTCACACTATCAACAGAGAACTAGAAAACCAGAAAAAAGGAAAATACCATCGTGATATTTCAATAATCTCCCTTTGCCTGCCCCAAAGTCAGAGCTGAGTGCAAGGGCCAAAGCCAGAGAGGGTCAGAGCTGCACAGCCAGAACCAGGGGCTGAGACCTTCAGCGACCTGGGAGCTTTGGGATCATCTCAGGCATGTTCCCAAACCTCTCCCTGGTGGGCAGGAGTGCTCCATCCCTGCACCTCTGTCACCCCTTGCCAGGTGCCCCCAGGCACAGCCACCCTCTGCTTCCCACCACTGATGTTCCCGGTGGAGCAGGAGCATGGCTTGAATGTACAGTGTAAATGAGGCCATAAAAAACCAAATTGGCCTTTCCTGTTGGGGTGTGGTGCTGCCACAGAGGCAGCTTTCCTAAAAATAAAGGAAGAATGGATTGCACTGATCCAATCAATGCTCCTTTGTACTTACCTTGGGAAAATTAAGAACTCAGCCACTGCCACATTAACAAGCCACTTAACAAAATAGTTTAATTCCTGTAGGATTCTTAGTATGCAGAGATGCTCTTGATAATGTAGAATACAATGATACCATAAAATGCTTTAAACATGAAATTTACTGAAACTGGCAGTTAATGGTTTGGGTAAGGGTACTAATTGATTCTATATAATGCTACTGAAACACTAGGTTTGCCCTGAGAGTCTCCAGCCCAGTCCTGTAGCATTAAGGATTTCCCTGGCTCTCGCTCTTCCTGTGGACATGCTCAACATACCTCTGGTTGCCTAAAAACAGCTCCTGGCACGGGTTATGGCAATTTGGTGGCTTTATCCCAAATGATACAGCGCAGAGACCGCAAAGGGGAAGGAGTGGGAAGGTGCGTGTCAGGGGAGAGCCCACTGAGACGGCTCCTGCTTCTCCCTCCAGGCTGGCACGGCCTGGGGGGCAGAGACCTGGCCGAGGGGGACAGGAGAAAAGGCACAGAGCACTGCAAAGCGGGAGTGGATGCCTTGGGGACACCTGGGGACACAGGCAGTGCTGGGTGAGGAGGTGTGGGGAGAGGAGAGAGCTGTGTGCGATGTCCGAGCCGGGCTCCTTTCCCTTTGTTCTTCTGTGCCCTCTGGTGGCACTGGAAGCGATGGGATCGGGATGTGTCTCTTAAGTTGTTCTTTCCCCTGGCTCTGAAATGCAGGGAATGTCGGGAATAGCTCCACTTGAGCAAGGACTTTCTGCTTGGATTCACAGCCCTCGCAGTTAGCAGGGGATATCATAATAGTCTCCTGTGGGTAGCAGGAGAATATGTGCTTTCCATCTCCGGGAGCTCCGGGGGGATTAACTGGGATGCAAGTCAAAGCCTTAGTCTTTAGGTACAATTAACCCACTAGAGAAGCAGCAGATTTCCTGAGGCTCTGCCAAAAATCCTGCTTTATAAACCAAGGATTTTTTTTCCTAGTAAGAAGCATAAAGATTAGAAACAAGCAGCAGGCCAGTCCCTTGGCATTTGGGGTTGGTTTCTGGTTGTCGACACACAAGACATGTTTCCTTCAGGTGTTCATTTCTATGACAAAAAATAATGATATTGCAGCATATAAGAATGTTGTACAATTCAGTCTAATACATCTTCACAGCATCTTGGTCATTAGGCCTCCAAATAAAGGGAACAGATATTATGTATGCTATTCCCCCCTTAATATTAATGTGTGTTTTACTAATACATGGGTTGGAGTAACTTGATACGGTTTTAAGTGAAGGATAGTTCTTCTGTAGCACTTCCTGATAGATTTTATTTTCCATCTGACATCCCTGCAACTGATTCCTCCCTCTCGTCCTTGCTGTAGTGTGTTTCCCTTGTCAAAGATGGCACTAGCTTGTTTCTTAGTTACTGTCTTTGTGATCCTTTGGGAGTCTCATGCTCCATGAGCAAGCAGCAGCAGAGGAGGATGTTTCTTTAGGCTGTAAAATCCCTTCCAGTGAAGTCCAGCATCACCACTTTGCCTCTGAGTCACATCTGCTGCCAGAGAGGAGGCCGTGCCTCTTAATCCCACATTGTGGGGGTATATTGGAACTCACTGAGTTACAATGGAAAAACATCCAGGGAAGGCCAGGGGTGAGGTGGGGCATGGGGCACTGGAGCTGCCTGTGTCAGCAGTCAGAGGTGCTCTTTGCCAGCTGGGGATACCTGTGTCTGTTCATCCATGTGCAGCTGAAGACAGGAATGGGGTTGGTACCAGGGAAGAGGCTGCCAGGATTGCTAAGCTCCTGCTGGGACCTGGTGGGGTGCCAGGCCTGGCTGAGCAGGGTCCCCTCTTGGAGGACAGGGAGAGAGATACCTTGGAACTGGTAAAATGTATGTTGGAGCTGCTCAGAAATCCAGCCTGACCTCAGATCTCTCAGCTGCCACCACTTTTTGGAGCCTCTACGTGCTTCTTTCCCTTGTTCTGCATGATGTTTTTTAACCTTGTCCCAGGAACAGGGGGTAGAAGAAAGAGCTGAATCTTTTCAGGCCAGAGGAGAGGGAGCTGGCAGGAAGCCAGGCCTGCTCTGCAGTGGGCAGTGAACACCAGGCTGTGAACCTGTAATTATACAGCTCAGGTCTTGTGAGCAGTGCTCCAGGAATCGTTATCTCTGGGCTTGTTTGACAGTATTGTGGCTTAAGAGAAAAACATCCCCTCAAATTACTCTTTAATTTGGAAGTCAAGAGACTATCAATTCGAATCTTAAGCTCTTCTGCCTGTAATTGATAATCGTGTACATTGAACAAACCTGCTATTGAACTGGCTCTCATACTCTTAATTCATCAGGTAACTGCTGATTTTTCTTTTGGAAGGGATAATTGAGAGGCTGCACAAGGTCGCTTCCTGCAAAGCTGAGATCAAACCTAGACTATAGTATGGCAGATCCCAGGCTCTGCCACACAGCCCTTCAAACACAATTTTTCAGTATCTTCAGTATTAACCCCTCTGGGCTGGAGCCATTTCTGTGATCCCCAGGCTCTGGAAGCAGAAATCAGAATGGCTTTTATTGAGGGCTGTTTAGCAGGACTTCACCCCAGTGCCCAACCTGTGCAGTTGAAAAAACACCATTCCCATAGACAGTAAAGTTTACCATTAAAAAAACAACCAAACCAACCCAACCAACAAAAAACCACCCAGCCCCAAATTAGATTTTACATATGTTGTTTCAAGCATGCACATACCATATTTAAGGATTCCTGTGCTTTTCACACATAACTAAGCTGTCCCCATCCTGCCTCAAGGTGGCAACACTCTGTACAGTCCCGAGCCCAGCCTGGGGATGGGATCCCTTCTCTGGCCTTGGAGGGAGCGCTTTGATGGACTATTCCAGATTTACACTGTATACATTTCTTTTTTTTATTTCAGAGTCTTATGGTCTTGAGTTCCTTTGCAGCATCGTTATCACATCTGTCACTGTCACTGCTATCAGGGGCTCAGGGTGTTTTTAGTGGAGTAATGCAATCCAAGCTATCACTCCTGCTGACATACTGCTCCCAAGCCCACGATAGGCCAGGTGCTGTAATTATTAATAATTCCCTCTGATGGTGCATATCAGCCTCCATTTTGGTTTAATGCAATTTATTCTGAGTGATTTCTTCGGCGGTGAAAATGGTTTTGCAGTGATTTTTTGTGAGTTTGTTTGCTGGAATCCTTCTCTCCTGGAAATGAGACATGTCTCTCATGGGCTCCCGTTCGCTCACACGCAAATGAACTGCTAATTAGGATGATGAAATTGCTGGGAGAGGTGAAACCTTCCAGTTGGCCGAAGAGAATATTGTGGATTAATCTGTGTAAAGCTGAAGGCTCGACTAAAACTGCTGTTCAACATTCTGGTGCTAATGAGACTTGTATGTCTGCCACTTGAGGAGCTGAAAGTCTGTCCTGTAGTTTTTGTTGAGAGATCCAAAGTGGGGGCTCATCCTCTGTGGCATTTATTGCTTTCATCCCCACTGGTGGTGACTGGAATTGGGAATATTCAGCAATCTGTAGAAGGTGTTCAGCAATTTACAGTCTCTGGGGATGCAAGGCAGTTTCCTCTTTATAGATAATTTTTGTACATGAGTAAAAGCATCTTGAGAGACATATGGATGTTTAGAAAATTACAGTATGACTTGGAGAGCTATTTGTCTTGCCTGCCCCCTGCTACCATATTATATCACTTCTTCCTAGTTTTTTGATGTACTTCTGCTCATGTCAGTTCATGTAGAGGAGGAAACTGCTCTCTCCATCTCTGTGAACCAGAGAGACACCAGGAGACCTGTTCAGTGTCATACTGGGTGAAAAGTCCAGTTCCAAGTTAGTTCCTTGCTCAGGATTTGTGGAGGGGCTGATACTGGTCTCTCATGGTCTAATAACAGTTTTCTTGCAGTTATTGAAAAATTATGCATATGTATATAATAATATATAACATACATACCCATGTGTATGTGTATGTATATAAAAAGCCAAGGCAGATGTTCTGAGACTCCTCTCTGCTTGCAGGAAGCCGAAGGATCGTGGATGTGATGGATGTGAACACACAGAGGGGGGTTGAGATGAGCATGTCTCAGTTTGTCAGATACTACGAAACCCCCGAGGCGCAGCGGGAAAAGCTCTACAACGTCATCAGCCTGGAGTTCAGTCACACCAAGCTGGAGAACATCGTCAAGCGCCCCAACGTGGTAAGGGATCCCCCATGGCGGGGTTTGCCTTCAGCCTCTTCCAGAAATGAGCCTTGGAGTGGTTTATTTCATCACCAAGGTGATGTGAAGTGCCTGGGAGTGCTGTCCCTTTAGTGTCAGGATCTCATTTTCAGCCAAGTAGAAAGCTGGGCTCCTTGACAGTGGAACTTAATTTACAGGAATTAGGTACTTGATGAGCTGTTAATCATGCAATTTGCACGGATACACAGTTCTTCTCAAGGTATTTAGGGGAAGTTCCATCCAAAATTAAGTACCTATCTATTGTTTTTGCTCCTCTAAGGAAGTTTAAACTATCAGGAAGCTTGAATTATATATGAACCCTCCTACTAACTAAAAAATGTTCAGGGGGCACCAAAGGAAAAAGGTTGAAAACACGAGTAGAAAATTTAGAAATCCAGACATAATTAAATCCGTGTAATCACTGCTGTCTCAGAAGTGGCAGTAGAGGAAAGGGGTGGATTTGTGCACATTTATTTAAAGGTGGAAGATTCCTGTGACTTTATTCCCAATGGAGTCAGTGGCAGTGAAACTGTGACCTTATAGGTACAGATGGTTTCATTTATCACTGAAATGTAGCCATGTGTAGGAGAGGGGCAGAGCATCAACTCAGCAACACACAGGGAAGGAGGAAATGCCACTGGGGTTTCCAGGTGTCTCTCAGGACACTCAGCAGAGAGTTTTGGCACCAGTCCCGGCTGATCAGGGAAGAGAGGGACCCCTCAAAGCAGAGCACGTGTGCTGCTCACTCCCTCCATATCTGCTCATGGCACTGCATGCTCGAGGCCCTCCTGGGGGCAAAACTATAGCTCTGTGATGTTTGTTTTCAGATATTACTCTCCTGATTTTTAAGTCCTTTTTTAGCTGTAACAGCAGCTTTTTGCTGGGGACATCTCTGGCCTGTGCAGACAACATAAACACCACACTTCTGCCTGAATAGGTCAAAAATATATGGCAGCTCTAATTGCTGATTTGTCGAAGTAATTCTTTACTAGGCTTTTGTGTTGTGTTACACACAGATCACAAATCGAATATTAAACACATATTTAGAAGTTTGTTCCGATTTTTGCTGTCATTCAGACACTGAGTGGGCAATTTGAAAGTGCTCTGGGGAGTTTCTGGTGTTCAGCTGATCCTGGTTTTCCCAACACATCATGCTCAGCGAGCTCTTAAAACATCTGTGCATATTTCCTGGGTGCTTAGAAATGAGAAATGCAGTTAGGTACCTGTTACCACACGTAAATGTGTATTTCATGGCTGTTTAATATGACCTGAGTGCACAATCGTTTGTAAAATCAGGAACTGAGATCTCACTGAAAGAGAGATTTGTATTCCCATGGGAGTAGAAGAGAGGGTGTTGGGGAAGTCCAGCAAGTAAAAGTCAGCTCCTTGTCTAATGCTGTATTTGTCTTAGTGGTTCCACTGAATTCTGCAGAGCTGTTGGAGCCCACTTAAGGCAGAAATACTTGATTCAGATTCCCTGTTGTGTAAACTCTGGGTTGCAATATCAGGATGTGGGAATTATTTCAGAATCAGGGCAGTAACCATCAGTTTTGTTTTCATGTACAGTTGTGATATTCATGGATCGGTGCCGTTTCTTCTGGCTGCACAATCGTGTGCGTCTGCTCCAAGTCCCGAGTGCCATCAGCACTACCTGGTGCAGATGGAGGGGAAGGGCTCAGCCCCAGCAGGAATTACACATGTTAATTGCCCTGTTGTGAAAATCCTCAAGGAATACAAACACTTGAGTTGACTCATACAAATAACATTTTTGGCGGGGCCTTCAAACAGAATTAGCAGTCAGGAGTCTAAATGGGGTGCTAACCGTGGCTGGATCGGGATTCTCAGTGCTTGTTGCACACAGTCAAGGGACAGCTGTGTCACAAGGTGTGGGACAGGCCCGCAGTGCCCACTGCCCCCTGAGTGGGGGCTCAGCCCCTGGGGAGGCATTTCCGAGCCGCGCTGTGGCTGAGCCCAGCACTGCACCCTGCCCGGGGCTGCCCGAGGCTTTCCCTGGTTTGAAACATGGCACATGTGATCCACTTGCATAACCAGAAGGGAGTGTTACAGATCTGTAGCACAGGCTCCTTCGCAGACAGAGCAAGGAATGAGTCACAGGCTTGTCCCTGCTGTGGCTGTCGGACACCTCTCAGTCAGCTCCCACCCAGAGCAGGAGCTGTGCTTCATGTCCCTGAGCCACCTGCGCTTTCCAGCTCTTCCTCACCTTGCAGTGGATTTCCAGTTGCTTGGCTTCACCGTTTTCTCCTGCCCACACTCTCTAAAGGTTTGCCTTTTGAACAAAAACTTCGATCAATTTTATACCCCTTTAGAGTGATGAGGTGCACAGGAGGAGATTGTATCATTACTCAAGCCAGAATTTGGCCAGAACAATGGTGTTAATGTTCCTTGAAATGTAAGGTATGGGGATAGTATAGTCTCTTCTATGTTTGCATTTTAATGTTTATAAACATTAAGCAAATTCTAGGCTGTTGGCTACAAAAATGCGTTTGAATACAGACAAAATACAAGAGAAGGTGCTCACAGGTGCCTGTAGGACAGAACTTGCCCCCAGTGAATTGACTGCAAAACTCACCTTACTCTGGGTTGCAAAGGGCTGAGTTGTGATGAAGTGCTGCACCTCAGTGAGCTGGGTGCACAGGACTTTTGCTGACCAGCAAGGTTCTCCCTGTCTATGAGCATCTGCTGCTGTCACTGGAGCAGTTTTAGCCAGCAGGAGCAAGTCCTACTACATGTTCAGTAACTAACAGTTGATTTTGGTGGGTTTCAGGTGGACTTAGTCGACTGGGTGGATAATATGTGGCCACAGCATTTGAAGGAGCGACAGACAGATGCTACCAATGCTATTTCAGAGATGAAATACCCCAAAGTGAAAAAGTAAGTCTGTTTAAGTCTTTTAAAAGCTCTGCTTTTTACTGCCTTGATTGATTCCTTTTACAGTTTGCTGAATACAGTCTTTAACCAAATCTCTTTGAAAAGTGCATTTTTATTTTTCAGTTTTGAGCAACTCTGTTTTGAAATGGCAGACTGACCTTAAACAGTGAATCCTCTGAAAGTGCTGCCCAAAGAAATCACTTCACAGGATGCAGATATGTCACACAGTGTAGTCAGACTCTGGGTGCTGCTGTAGGTTGGGCTCAGAGCCTTCCCAGGTTTTAAAGCACTAACGGCTCAGAAGTTATTAGCTGAGAGATGTTTTGTGGAATGAACTTGAAGTCTGTTTGCAGTAGTGTGTGACTCCCCAGAACCTCTGTCACTGCCCTTCATGACAGTTTACTTTTCTGTTGGCTTTTTCAACAGCAAGATCAAATATTGGACTGACTACACAGGCTGTGTTTCATTTCACAGGACCCACTCAGGGCATGTTTGAAACCAAAAACAAGAGCAGTTTGTCCTGATTCTGCCCATCTCAGCTCTAGTTTTTGGACAAGTGCAATCTCACCTCATTCTTTCTGCTGTTTGAATGTCTTTCTTGAAGCTTTTCATATGATGATTGGAAAAAGGAACTGTTTGGGGGCCTTAAGATGTGCACTGTAAGTTTTACAGGAGTTAGTGCAGCTGAGATGGGGGTTGCTGTTAACGATGTCATGACCTGTGTGGCTGATGAGCACCAGGTAATCCTGGGAGCCCTTCAATGCTGTTTCTGATTTAGGGGCATTTTCTATTGGTCAGAGCTAGTGCTGGCAGCATCCCAGGCTCTGCTGCTGAACCAACTTCTGGTGTTCTGAAAATCCCTCAGAACCCTTTCCAAATTGTAAAGACACAAAGGAGTGTGCAGTCAGAAAGTGATATGCAGCATTTACTCTTGTTCTGTGAAAATAAGCATTTTGGAAGGTAAAGGTCCCCCTCACAGCAGAGCCTCTGTGACAGGCATTGTGGGAAGCCTGGTCCTACAACATGGGCCAGCCCCTGGAGCAATGCTCAGCACCACTGATTCAGTGGAAATTAAAGATACTCCATCATTTTAAAAGGATCAAACTGCTTGTTAGGGTAAGTGGATAGGGATTGGAGTGCCCCATTTCACATATGCAATTGGAAAAGTCCTAAGTGACTTGCCTAAGGTCACACAATAAGCCAGTGGCAGAGCAGCACTTGCTTCCCAAGCAGTTAGACAGCTAAATAACTTTATTTATTATCTGCTAGAGCTGAGAAACTGAGTCAGGATTCAGGGCTTCAGAACTCATGGATTGTACAAGGTAGGAAGTAAAGAAAACAATCCCTTTCCTAGAGCAGGCACACTCCAGATGCTGATAAAGATGCAGCAAGCAAACAAAGCAAGGCAGAAAAGGCTTAAAGGATAAGGTAGCAACATGACTAACAGAATTTAGCAGAAAAAGCAGAGTATATGCTTGCAGTTGACTGCCTGCATCACAAAATGCCAGATGGTTGGTTTCAAAGAGATTTTAGAGACGTAGCAATCCAACAGATTTTGATGTGGAGTTTTTCCTGTGTGTGGAGGGTGGCCTGGTAGAGAGGGAGATGCCTGATGAAGAAGCAGACACGGAGTCACTGAGGTTGCTGTCACTGACAAAGGGAGGTGGAGGTTGACAGCTTGATAAACTAGTAGATGTGATAGGTACAGGGAAGCTAAACAGTGAAGGATTGTGAGCGCTTGAAATGTGACAATAGAGTTTGATGTGGGAACAGGAGTTACGAGGCGTGAGTGTTACAGGCGAGGGTGATGCAGCTGGAGTGAGGAGGATGTTGCTAGTGAGCATCATCTCACATAAAGGCTGGAGAAAGATGATTTACAGCACTGTTGGCACAAACCCCTCGTCAGTCTGAAGAAGCCACAAAGATAAAACCAGTAACAAACAGTGCTAGTCTGGGAGCACAAGAGAAGCTGTACCACATCAGGACAAAGATCTGTGGCTCTCAGTAACCTGTCTGCTGTTGGGTGCTGCCATTGGTGCCCTGGGAGGAGTGTAAGAACAGTGTGAGCATAAAATGATGCTGCCCCTAAAAATTACCTTCTGAACTACTGTCTGCAGTTCAGGCAGGGGCTGTCCTGAGGTGGGAGTGTTTTCTGTGTGCTTGGTGACTCTCCAGAGATTTCTCTTCCATAAACTTGTCCAGTTTGAAGATGAACTCCTCAAGATACAGCTTTCTCCACCTTTGGGAATTCAGATTGGCCTTTTCCTGTAGAGATACCAGTCCCAGCTATTGCTGTGAGTACCTGGAGGGTATAGGCTCTTATTAAGGAGATCATGTTCACCTGTGGAGCTAAACATCAGTGCTGTCACTTGTTTCATGCTGCCCATTCCTTTATGCGAGTTGTCAATATTCCTGTACTTTATTACTGACTGTTGTTGCTCGGGAATGGGATCGTTTCAGTTCATTCTCGTTCTCAGCATTCCCCCAATCCTGCGAGTTTGCAGTGCCATCCCCACCTCACCGTGTTCCCTACAAACACAAAGCACTCGGGCGCGAGCGCTGCGGTTTCACAGACACAGATGGCACCACCAGACACAAATGTCTGTCTTGGCTCCTGCACGGCGAGTTCCGTGCTGGGAGTGGAGTTGGGGAGCGCTCCATCTGCCGCGCTGCCTCCGTTACCAGGAGCCCTGTGTGCGCTGGGGACCGCCCCGCCTTCCACTTCCACTTGCACCATTAACTTTTTTTAAAAAACCTGTGGGTAATGAGGTTATTTTGCTGCCTGTAGGTAAGTGACTGCTTACCTCACAGGAGCCTGAGAGGACTGAATGAAGTGGGAAAATGGTTTTATGTCAAAAAAGCTTTCCATGTACTACCTTGTCGGCAGTAAGGCAACTTGAGAAATGAAGGGGATGGCTTGCTGAGGTGGTAGTGTGGCAAACTTCAAACTGGTACAGACTGGCATTGCCCCTGGAATAACAGTCCTGTGCCCCCATTGTCACATCCTTGTTGCTAGAGCATGTTGTGCAGCTGCAGAGCAAACTGAACCGTGCACTGCTCTGGCTGAAAACTGACTCAGAAATAAACAAAAATTGGTTAGTTTTCAGGCCACCCAAACCTCCACATGGCTGCTGCATGAATGCTTATGCCAACAGAAGGGCAGTGCAGAAGTGTGAAAAAAACATGGAAGTGGGATCACTGCAGCAGGTGACACTGGGTGAGCAGAGCGAGCAGCTCACTGCTGCCAAGGAAGCCTGTTCTACCTCCCCTCTCTCACATTCTGGGGTGCAAGGTGCTGAGAAGAGCCTTGCAGACATGGGGCCCTGGATGAGAGTGGGAACATGCTGTGTAACCTGGAGCCAGAGCAGCAGGAAAAGGCAGTGCTGTTGTCACATCAGCTTTTAGCTTTAACTTGTTACAGCACCATTTTCAGGTAGCTCAAAACAAGCTCAGATTTAGTTTTCTGTTTAAATTCACCCAGGATTGAAGCAATCTGGATACAGCTGAATCCAAACTAACAAAAAAAGTACTAATTTGATTTCTCATTTATCAAAAGAAACAGCCTACTGAAATTATTATCCTCTTTATTAGGTTTTGTGTTTATAGCCTTGCAAGATCATTTGCAATACAGTGGCAATGAAATAGCTGCGGTGCAGGACTTGATGGCTGTAAAAATAGTAACAGGCACTTCTAAGAACTTGATGTTTGTGCTATAGAGTGAATGAAAATGAAAGCTTTAGTCACTACGACAGCCTTTTTGCCTTCAAAATTCTTCTTGCTTGAAATATCTAAACACTTTCATAATAGGTCTTTACATTGCTGCTGTCCTTCAGTCAAGGATGGGGTATCTTGTGTGAACCATCTACCTGCTCTCGAAAGGATGCTGCTCTGTTAGCGTGTCCTCAGCCCTATTTTCCCTCTCCCAGGCTGTTATTCAGCCCCTCATTCCTTTCTATTAATTCCTTTACTAAGTAGGGATGGATTTTAACAGATGCTAAAATGCTCTGCTGAGCTATGGTCTAATTAGAAGCTGAGGGTGTGCCTCTGGAGACAGTGATTGCCCTTTGAATCCGGGGAGCTCGCAGGTCTCCCAGCGCACTGCTTTGTGCACGTGAGAGACTTGTGTGCACTTTGTATGTCATTTGTGGATTGCTTTTGATACAAAACTGCTCTGTAACTACAGTTCAGTACAGAAAAATCAGACAATAAGTGCGAGCTCTCATTAGGACTTTTCAAGCTCACAAAGTAAATAAAATGTGATGTCTTCATATCGGTGCATCATCCTCCTTTGTGTAGAGACTGGAGGACTTGCAGCATCACATGTGTAACTCAAATAAGCACCAGCGTTTCCAACAGTTTGTGGCAACCCTGGAGCTGAAGAGCCGTGTCACAGGATGGAGAGTGAGTCCTGCTCTGAGAGACACCAAAATGCTGCTCCAGGGGCAGGGGCCTGGCTCGCTCGGTTCATTTCCCTTTGGTGGTCAGTGCTCCTCAGAAATTAAGGTTTCCAGTCAAAAAAAAAATCCCAACAACGGGGCCTCTTAATTCTTAAAGTTCAAAGGTAACCTTCCAGCTCCCCCTAACACACACTGCAGCCTGGCATGGAGGGCAGCTAGGCACAGAGCTGTGGGCCATCTACCTGGGCTGTTAATGCCAAATCCCACCCTGTGAGCCCACCCCGCACGTTCCTGGTGTTCCACCTGGGCTGGTCCCGGGCCAGGGTGGGACGAGCGAAATGTTGTCATGTACTTCAGCCTCAGTGCGGTCTGTGGGTGTGATCTGCGGTCGCTTCACCAACCCCCCTGTGCCCTGCAGAGCGCAGACTTCTCTTATCTCAGGTGTTGTTCCTATGTGACCGAGTCGGCCCGTAACGCCCCCCGGGCCAGGAGCAGCCCTTTCATGTGCGTGTGAAGTGCCCGGGGCGCGCGGGGTGTGGCGATCACGGTGTGTGCCCGCGGGGGCTGTTTGCCCCGGGCTGGCAGCGCTGGGTGTCGCTGCCCAGGAGCGGGACGGGGTTGGTCCCGGGGCACAGCTGGCCCGGCGGCCACAGGTGGGTGCCTGGGGGGCCTCTGGAAAGGGGGAGCCGGGGTTCTTCATCCCTGACGGGCGAGACGGGGCGCTCCATGAGGAGAAGCCGGGGCTCATCCTCGAGATGATGCTGGGGGCTCATCCTTGAGGAGAAGCCGGGGCTCATCCTCGAGAAGGTGCTGGGGCTCATTACTGAGGAGAAGCCGGGGTTCATCCTCGAGAAGATGCTGAGGTTCATCCCTGAGGGAGATGCTGGGGTTCATCCTTGAGGAGAAGGTGGAGTTCATCGTCGAGGTGATACTGGGGCTCATCCCAGAGGGAGATGCTGGGGCTCATCCCCAGGGTGATGCTGGGGCTCATCCCCGCGGGAGCAGGCAGGGCTCATCCCTGAGAAGCCGGCTTCGTCCCTGCGGAGCAGCCGGGGCTCATCCCCGAGGAGAAGGCCGGTTCCTCGCAGCGGGCCCTCCCCGCAGCGGCGGGGCCGGGCCCTCCCCGGTGCGACCCGAGCGAGGGGTGGGGGCGGCCGCCGGGCCGGTGCCTCCCGGCTGACAATGGTTTCTTTTGTCTTGCGGCGCAATTCGTGGCTTCCAGTTGCAGGGCTCCAGTGTGGGAGCGCTGTCGGTGCGGGCCGAGGCGCCCCGAGGTCGCTTTTGTTCGTGCTGCCCGCGCCGGCACGGGGGCCCCGCGGAGCCGGGATGCTGCCGGGGCCGCCCGCGCTCCTCCCGCAGCCCGAGCGGCTCTGCCCGCCGGGGACGAGCAGCCAGGCCCGCGCCTCTCCCCGCGCTGGCACTTGCAGTTGGCTCATGGGTCTGTGGTATTCGGTTTCAGGCTCAGGGATTTCAACCAGCCGGCGCTGCTCCTGGGAGGAAGGAAGAGTGAGCTATACTTTTCTCATTGGCCCGAACAAAAAACAGAAGCCTCTGCTGGGGTTTGGGAGTGGTTTATGGGCTGAGCTCAGTGGCAGGGGAGCCCTCGCAATGCCAGAGGGAATAGAGCCGTATGGTGCGCGGTGCCTATTGCGGGAGAGAAGGAGCTGAGCCCCGGGTAATGCTGCTGCCTCTGCGTCCGCTCGCGTCTGTCTCCCCGAGCCCATGTGCATGATCGCCGCCCGCCCTGCCCGCCCATGCCTTCGCATCCCGGCGCGGCTCTCGCTGTCTTTGTTTCTCTGTTTGCTTGCGGGTTTGTAGCGATGCGTGGCGAGTGCATTGTGGGTTTGCCTGGGAGTGTGGTCTCGGCGCTGGCTTACGGAGCGGTGTCTGTGTTGTTTCTGTGTCCCCAGCTCGCTGTGTTTGCTTAGTGGTTTAGCTTCGTTTGTATCATCTCCCTCTCTCTGTTGTTTGTTGGTTGTTTTTTTTTTGGATCTCTGTGTTTGTTCTTCCCTGTGAGTTTGCAGGTTACTCCATATTTCTTCGCATCATTTCTCTAGCAAATTTCCCCAGATGTTTTTTTTGGGGGGGGGAGAGGAGGGGAAAGTTCTCCATTTCCCCACACCACAAATTCTTCCTCCAGAATAACAATACATCAAATTGAACAATTTCGGGCTTGTGGGGAGCATAAACCAAACTCCTCAGTGGGGAAGGGAAGCTCCCCCACAACAGATTAAAAGCCAGCTGCATGTTTTAAAACCCTGACTGAGGCTGTGCAGGGAGATAAAGTGGAGTGTGCAGGGATTGGATGTGGTAGCATTTGTGAAAATATTCAAGTTGGGGCATCTTTTGCGTGGCCTGTGTTTTCAGGATGTAACTCTGGTCAGGTTGGCTCCCCGTGCCCTACGTGGGATTGTGTTCCTGTAGCCACTGTACCTGCTTGGCCCAGGGCTCTGCCACCACAGCACGCAGTGGGATGTAGTTCCTAGATTTCTCTCAACATGGATGCTGCGTTATGGATTTTTATTTTATTTTAAAAAAATATTTCTATGGAAAACCCCAGAAAGTTGAGTGGCTCCCCAAATCAGCAGCTGCTGGTGATGAGGAGCCGCTGGCTGAGGCTGGATCCGAGCGGTGCCTGAGATTAGCTGTGGCATGGAGCTGTGCTGGGACCATGTGACTGCGGTGTACATTGGAAGAGGAAGCCGTAGAGGTCAATGCAAAGGCATTGTGCCAGACTCTGGCAACCAGGGGAGCGCTGGATGGCGGAGGATCCTTCCCGCAGGCTCCTGAGCCGCCCGCGAGGTGCTGGGCTGGGACAAAAGCAGGCCTGGGAGATTAACAGCAGAAATTAAAGCATGGCTCGCTTGTGGGTGCAAAGAAGAAGTGGTTTGTTTTCCAAAGGCTTTGTAGGTTTTTATTAATCACCATATGTGGCTCTTGCACTAAACCCACCTTTATTGGAATGGAAATTTTGTTTAGAGGAGTTTCGAGAAAACCGGGGAAATGAGGAAAAACAAGGGAAAGAAAGAGTTGCGTGTTCACACTTATACCTGCCTTGGTGCTTCTCACAAAACTAAATTTTAAGTGCTTTGATTTGAGAGGATTATCTTATTTCCTGTCTGAACACAAGCAGATTGACTGCTTCAGGTTCAGATTATTGACTCCTGAGGAATAACCCAACCCAGCGAATGCTCAGGCCGTGTTTGCTCTTTCAGAATATCTTAATTCAGTGGGTGATTGTTGGTAGGTAGCACTGCCTGGAAGACTTTCGTTAGTATGATGTATTTTACAGCTGACCTTTTGGAAACTTAAAATAATTGTCTCCATAAGGATTTGAATTTTTTACTTGAGAACAACATGAACCTCTAATACTCCGCACTGCCCACAAACTGAGAATTTCCATGTTTTTTGGTTTTGTGGTTTGTTTTTTTTTTTTAATGAGCGATAATTATTCAATCTGTGACTTTTTGCAGTTTGGCTGGAAGAAAGGCAACTTCCTTTCTGGGCTTCTTTTATTGTTTTTAAATTCTATCTGACTTGTAATCAACAACATCTTGGTAGAGAAAACATAAAAGGAGAAATTAAAAAAAAAGTGTTTGGGAGGGAAGGACTCATATTTTGAAATGGAGCATATTGAGAGTGTAGACAGCTTCTTGGCTAGCTGTGATTTTTGAAGCATCTGAAATACCCCAGGGGCAGCAAAAGCTTCTTCCTGCTTCTGAAGGATTAAAAAAAAAATAAAAAAATTCCAGAGCGGGCAAGGGGAGAGACATGTAATTGCACAAGGAGAGGTTTTAATTGTGAGATAAAGGCGCAGGACCTTTTTTGAAGCCCACAAATTGACTGTCTTCATGACAGCATTGCGTATCATTCTGTCAACTCCGGCTCGGGATGTGGTTGCTAGGCAGCGGCTCTTATGGACCCAGAGTGGCTCTGATTTGCCAGCCTTCTGCAGACACATGGTAAGGTCCTTCCCAGCCTATCATCTACAGGGACTTCTGCACGCCGGCTGCATACTGCTGAGCTGCTCCTACCTGCCTGCCAGCAGGAAAAGCCACACTTCAACGAAACCTTTTTTTAAAAAAAAATATTTATTTTTTTTGTTACAATTCCCCTTCCGGTAGTGTTTCCATAACTCTCCTTAAAAAAAAAAAAAACAAACCAAAGCAAAGCCAAAAAAAAAAAAAAGCCATGAAACGGAGACCGGAACAAGGAAAAGAGGTTAGTGGGTTAAGTGGTGTGTGTTTCCTGCGTTTGCAAAGGTGCCTACAGCGAGGAGGGCGGTGTGATTCGGCCATTAGTTACAGATGGTGGCTGCAGGCTGAGCTTCCTGCAGCCACAACACAGCTCTTGTGTCTTTTTCCAGCAATGCCTGCTCAAAACCTGTATCCAGACGGCATAAAAAATAGCGGCTTTGCTCCTTAGCCTTGCTGCCAGCTGGGTCCTTTATGTGTTTTGATGCAGAAATGCCTAGAAATGTGACCAAAAATGAGCTGGTTTGCCAAACGAGGTTTCTGTCCCTCAGTCCTTGCAAAAATGGCATGAGTGGCAAGTAGGTAAAGAACATTCAGGAGGGTTTACAGGCAAATTAGGTTTTTCAAAACTTTGCTCTTTGAAGCAATTTGTGTCCAACTCGTGGTGGAGGTTGTGTCTCTGGAGCATGGAGAGCATGGAGCAGATCACCCTGGGGACTGGCAGTGGCATCAGGAATATTTCTGAATAGCCTCACTTCTAATGTTTCTCCTTTCCTTAACTCTGAAAGCTTTCATTCCTCTTGTCTGAACAGCAAACTCTGACGTGGAGATCGCAGTTTCCAGCAGAAGCCTCGTTATGTTCATGAGACAAATCACTGTACTATAAATGCAGAAACTTAATTGGTGGAAGCAGCACTGCACACACAGTTAACCTCTGCAAATTAAGATGTGAAAAATAGTGTTTCAGCCTGATTCATCTTTGTCCTTCACTCTGTTTGCAGGTACTGTTTGATGAGTGTGAAAGGATGCTTCACTGATTTTCATATTGATTTTGGTGGCACTTCAGTGTGGTATCACGTTTTCCGTGGGGGGAAGGTAGGTGAACCTTGTATTTGTTTTATTTGTCTGCCTCTTATGCACTGGAGGGGTTGCTTTCTTTTTTTTTCCTTTTTTCTCTTTTTTTTTTTGAAGGGATCAGTCTGTTCCAGCAGCTTTGTTGATACACACAGAGTTTGCTGAACTAGAAGGACACCACTCATGGTTATGAAACAAATGAGTGATTTGTTTGAAATACCAAATGTGTTACTTGCTGGTGGTGGTGCTTTTAGGCTGTGTGGTCCAGAAGTGGCTGTGTGTACCCTTGCTGGGTCAGAATGCCCTCACAAGTCTCCTTCTGTAGCTGGAGCTTCTGTTCCTGTTGGAGAGTCCATGTTCCTGTAGTGTGCACAGGCACAATATGCCAGCACTGAAATATTAAGGGGTGCAGAAGCATTAAAATACACAGCATGTATTTCACATCTTTCCTGTTTTAGGATGTTTTCCCCAGTTGTAGCATAGTCAGTGTTTGGTGGGAACTGAAATAAATCTGTGGTGCAGATCCTGTTTCTCTGTACGGTTTGGTGAAGCTGTGCTAGACCAACACAGTGTTTTGAACTGCAGGTAAACCACAGGCATCTTCTGAGGGAGATGTTTGTGGAAGAGAGATGACAACTGACAAGTGTCCAGCCACTTCCAGCACAGGGACTAGTTGCTGCTGTCTGTGTGTGCCTCTGTGCACAGCACCTGCAAACCATGGGGTTCCTGCAAAAAGCAGCTCCTTTGTCTGACACAGGATAACCTTGGTGGAATCTCTCAGCTGTTTATTTTTGTTGACTGTTGGTAATTGTTAAATCTTCCTTTTATTTTTAGATCTTCTGGCTGATTCCACCTACTCTGCAGAATCTAGAACTTTATGAAGAATGGGTTCTCTCAGGAAAGCAAAGTGATATCTTTCTGGGAGACAGGGTGGAGCGGTGCCAAAGAATTGAGCTGAAACAGGGCTACACCTTCTTCATTCCTTCAGGTATCACTTGTTAAATTGCTGTTTGGAATCTCTGGGGTTGTGCTTGACTGACAGTTCTCTGCAAAACAATTCTGCACCCCTAAACCCCGTACTGACCTCTCTGCTGTGGCAGAGGAAAGGCTGAGGACTGAATGCACTTAGATTTCCAGAAATTAACTTATGGGAAATGTGCTGGGATGATTTGTGCAGTTCTGGGGAAAGGAGAGAGGACTTGGGGCTCTGGGGCTGTCCCCACTTCTCATCATTGTCTACTGACTGCTGTTGTAAGCTTTCTGGGAGAGAGATTTTTCTCTTTTTGTTGTCCCTTCTGGCAGGTTTCACCTGCAGCTCTGTAATTGGCTTCTTTGCCTCTGTCTGTAGCCAGAGGTGGGTCTGGGTTCCCTGATGGAACTCAAGGGAGATTCCAGTCCATGGAAGAGCAGGCACTGTGCTCCCTCAGGGTTGCCTCGTGGGGAAAGAATTCTATGGCTATAACTCTTCAGATTTCTATTTATGGGGATTGTGCTGACTCTGGAAATGTTTCAGCAGCCCAGTCACAGTTTTACACCCCTGCCCACCTCAGGAACTGTGTTATGTGATCCAGACTTGTCTTGCAAAGCCACCAGATAGTTGCTGCTTTGAAGGCTGGTGGCTTCAGCCCTTCCTGCTCCTGCCTAAAGTGTATTAAGGATGTTGGAATGTGTAACACTTTTCATTTAAGATGGTATCAGACTTTGCTTTCTGTGACTGTTATAATGATTCAACACATTGCCTCTGTCTGGTGGATCTCACCAGGGAGAGAAGTGTAGGGAGACTTTCTACATGGCAGAAGGACAGGTTGGTAGTTTTTCAGCTCTAGAATTAATTACTCTGTGGAGATAGGATTATTATTTTTTAACCCTAGAGACAGAGAGAATGCAGGTCATGCAGAGACAGTGACAGTGTTCTTCCCAGCTGGGGAGCATTGTTAGGATCAGCTGAAGGCCACAAATGTGCACATTTGTAAGTGTTTGGTAAGAATCAGCCTGGGATGTGACAGGCAAAATGACTTGGAGAGTGGAGGATTTAATCCAGTAAAAGAATTAGATCTTCCCTTGGAACAGGTCAGAATGTGCTGGTACTGTTTGAACTGGGTGTTTGAGTGTGGCTGTGCTGTTTGCTTAGATCCCATTACTGCATCTTCGTATTTATCTTCATCCTCTTGTGAAAACCCTCCTCCAAATAAGGCTTTCTGTGTGTCAGTCTAGCCCTGCTCAGCAGCTGGAATGCTGCAGGTTCTGGGAGCTGGGACAGGACTCAGCTGGGACATGGTGGCTGACACAAAGTGATTCCAAATGGGTTTTTGATTGTAGTTTCTGTTTTCTTAAAAAAGCCCCAAATACAGAATGCCAGCACCTTGGGCATTTCAGGCTTGGTGCCACATTTGAAAGGCATTTATGAATAATTTCTCTGTAAGCACCTCATAGATTTGAGGGGTTTTGCTCTGCTGGGTTTTGTTTGGAAAACTTACTTGCAATCTCTTATTTATGTGAAAGGGCATTATTTCTCTCTCTGCTTTAAGAGTCTGGAAATGCCTAATTAAAGGCTGTTCCAGGTCAGTGAATTGAGCACAGCTGTGTAAAACAGGTCAATTCCTACGACCTCTTTGCTCTGGTTTGTGCACATACCATGTTAGTTAATGTTTGGAAGTGTTTTTTATGAGCTTTAGAAGTGTTCACAGTGTTTAGGTTCTGTTTATTGGTGTCTGTAAAACCAGTGGGTCCCATCTTTTCAGTTGAGCCTGATAAACTCTTGACCAGCCTCAGCTCATCCAGAGGGAAATACCTTCTAATTGCAGGTTTGGGCACAGGAAGTGTAGAGGAATTAGTGCCCAGCTGGACTGGGAATGGAGGACATTTCAGCAAAGGATTGAAAAATATCCTGCTCTGCTCCTGTTTTTGCCTAATTTTGGGGAGTGGTCCTGGAAATGCTGTCAGACCACAGCAGTGTGAGGATGGAGTAGGTAGAGAAGACTGCAAGAAGAAATGTGAGGGAGTGAGATCACAGCCTTGTGGGAAGTGCAAGGTTTCTCTGAGAATCTGGGATCAGCAGGAGATCCAGTAAATCCCTGAAACTACAAACCACTTGGCCAGGAATGGGAATCATTCTTACAGAAGGCATAGTTATAGTGCTCACCAGGGCCTCAGGGTATATTCCTCTCCATCACTGCCATCATCCTTTCAGGATTAAGTTTAAACCAGTTAATTCTACCTGTGCCTCTAACCCTTCAAGGCACTGAGAGGCACAGTCTGAGCTGTTGGATCAAGGAGGAACTGAGCCCAGTGTTGTCAGCACAGGGAGTTGTTATGGACCAAAGGTGCCTCTGGCAGCATTTTGGGAGCTCTTCCTAAATATGGGGAGGGGGAAAGTAAGGTGGGATTCTGGGGAGTGCTGTGTGAGGGACATCAGGTGGTGCTCCTGGTGGCCCCACACAAGCCACAAACCATTACAAGTTCTCACCACCCACTTCACTGGTTCCCACTAGTGAATAAAAGATCATAACTTGGGTAAAGCCTGTGGTAAAGTGATAAAATCAACCAGGAATGAGGCCTTTGCCATTAATAGAATGGGTGTCAGCATAATTGTTGATGGAGAAATACACCACGTGCTGCCATGCTGAGGTTCATGGCCAGGTTAGATCTGAGATGTGTTAGGCCAGCCTGAGGTTCAAGAGGGTAGGAAGCCATAGTTGCTACCAGTGTCACTGAATGATTATTTTTTTTCTGTAAAAATCTAGCTGTTGTTTTCCCAGGATGGGAGGGAAGTTGTCCTGATGCAGGGAGAGTGCTGTAGCCCCAGGGTGTTTGCACTGTGTGTGTTACCATGGGCAAAGTTTGGTCTTTCTCATGGCAAACATTCACCACAGGTGAAATTGGGCCAAGGTAGCACATCTCACTCTGGGGTGGTGGCCAGGGAATGCTGTGTACCTGACTCACATCCCAAACAGAAGGGAAATTCCTTATCAGGGGTGCTTCTCTTCAGGTGGAAACTCTGATGATCTGGAAGAGGAAAAGCATCATCTCATGGCTCAGTTACTGTCTCAGCAGAGACACGACAAAATTTTATCAGTCACAGTCAAATGTAGAGCTTGCCCAGTGTTATTTGTGCTGTAACTTTCTCCTGCACCGTGTGGTGGCTTGCAGGGAGAAGGTGGGAGGTGTCTGGAGTCTGCTGTGGTGCTGTTATGGAGAAGTAGCTTGGATATCTCCCATCCCTGTGCTGAGGACACACAGACCCAGTGTTTGGGCAGCATCCCTCACATTTCTGCAGCTCAGGATTGCTGGGTTTGACTTGTATGCTGCCACTTGTTCTATTCCATCCTGATTGTTCCTCTACAGCCTTGTTGAAATACTGCTGACTGAGTTAATGCCAGTTAACCAGTTTTTAAAATATTTTTAGTGCTTCTCCTTTTACTTTAAGTATTTTTCTCCTTTTACATTACTGCATAACTTCACTGGAACCTTCCTCTCTCCTTCTCTTGCCCTTCACCCACCAATGCAGTCTTTATTCTTTGTAAATTTAACTTCTATCCTTGCACTTGATTTTTCAAGTTGCACATTATGCATCAGTTTTCCTTCTGTCTTGGTCTCTGGACACCACATTAGTTTCTCTGTGTACTCCTAAACCTCACTGTTGTTACCTAAACCCGAGCTCAAAACTAAACATGCCCAAAAATTCATGCCTTTTCAATCCACTTTGGGTCTTAGTCTTCCTGATTGTGTCATTTTGATTGTAAGTGATGGCCCTGTGACATGGATGTTGTCTTTCTCCTTCCCTGTTGTGCTCTACAAAAAAGATTTTCAAGCAGTTTGAAATATGGGAAGTTTGTTTGCTTTTTTCTCAGTTCCTTGCCAGGCCTCTCTTTCAGAAAATGACCTTTTCTTTCATGCACGTGTCTGGTGCAGACACTTGCACTTCAAATCCAGGAGAGTTTGCAAATGCAGAACTGGTGCATACAAACCCAGCCAGCTTGTAATGTCTTGTGGAGGATTTGCCTTGCAGTGTTTGTGCTTGTGAACATTGTGAAGTCAGAGTGGAACCAGTACATGTCTTGGAAAGGTGAACTTGAGCCAGTTCTGGAGTGTTCCTGATAACATTGGGTGCCAGAACATGGAGAAACCTGAATTTTCTCTGTGCTTGAGAAGACCAGTTTTGCTGACCTCCAAGGCAGTTGCCACACTTACTGTGGATAGGAGTTGATTGCAGGGTCTGTGGTGTGATTGGTCTCAGAAAGTTTGCAAACATCCTGGGTTTGGTTCCTTTGGGAGGAGAGGGTTGATCTGAGGATCCTCTCACCGCCTTTTTCTGGGGCTGTGCCACTGGTCACAGCCCATGATGGGCTCACCTGTGTGGTGTGGGTTGGCTTTGCTGATCTCAGTGTGCCTTAAGTACATGGAGTGCAAGGAATAGGTGAGAGGCTGGGCTGCTGCTAGGTGTTGTAGGAGACTTCTGCAGGGCTGCTTTATTCCACATTCCTATGATCAAAACCCAGGCAGGGTGACTTACTGTCAGGTGGATGATGTTCCTTTCTGGTTCCTCTTCCAACCCCTCCCTTGTGTTGCTGTGTGCAATGTTACAGCGGTTGTGTTCCACCCTGGAGCTGGCAGCCTTCCACTGAGGAGTAAGCTGTGTGTTTTACTGTATTTTTATTATGTTCTTTATGCTGCACTTTGGGGCCTTTGGCATGGAAACGTGCTGGAAGAGTCTCTCTGAATTTCTCAAGAGCTGCAGAGTGAGCCACAGTCTTAACAAAATATTCTCGTTGGTTGTGGTGGTTATTATGGCAACCTGAGAGTGCTCCGAAGTTCTTATTCCCAGTCAAATGCAGAAATAATGGCCTTTCTCAGATGAATGTTTTTGGGAAGGAAAGTGGACAGAGAGAGATGTTCTGTAGGCAGCTCTTTGCAAGGTTCAAAGCGTTTCAGGTGCTGTCTCGGGGGATAACAGTGGGATTCTGCCTATTAGGAGTGTGCAGTCTCAGGTCACCTCTGCTGTGCCAGGCAGAGTGTGATGGATGATTGTGTGATGGGGCCAGAAGGTGGCACAGAGGCTTTGTAGCAAGGAGAATGACAGGCTATTAAAACCTGGCTGGTAAATTTTTTGCAGGGTGTTGTGCTGGGGCTGCAGAGCTGCCTGGCTATTTCTGGTGGCTGTTTAGCATTTCCCATTCTGTGAGATTCCACTGACATGAATGGAAGCTCCACTCCTGAGCCCTGGGGAGCACCAAGGGATGAGGATCTGGAGAGGATCAAAGGGGAGGGGTTTTGCCTTGAGTGTCTGCCTTCAGATGGAAGATGACAGCATAATGTTGGATTTCTGGTTCTATTCCTGGTGCAGTGCTCTACCTAATTCTTACAAGAGAAGATTTAAGGTTGAGAGTTGCTGTATTACTTGTACTAGCAGGGCAAAACTAGTAATTTTTTAACTTCAAAAATGTACACATGATCCTTCCTTGATGTGTTTGGCTGTGGGCACTGTGATGACATAGTCACTCTTCTTTTGAGACGAGTGAAGCAGCATTTCATTTGCTGGCAGTGCCCACTCTCAGGTTATCTCTTTAGTCACTTCTTATTTTTGAGATGTACTTATTTCATCTCTTCCGCCCCAAATTGCTGTAGAATTGCAGGGAAATGCGTGTGACTTCTTTATCACAAAGGAAAATATCTGCTCAGTTACTAATGGAAACAGATGCACCATGGTTTTGGCTTGGAGCTTGTAGGCTGTTTGCCCCATAGCTTTGTAAGTTAATATTCTTTTTCATTACTCTCAGATGGATGATTGCATCCTTGAGTAGGAATTTGCAGCCCACTGAAATCTTCTAACAAGTTTGCAATGTTTAATAATACTTGTTTTATAAAATTTGAAAGATAATGAGATCATATCTTTCTTTTAACTGTTCAGAAGAACGTTTGTTACTGTTAATTTTACCTTCTTGATTTACTAGACATGATAACATCTAAATACTCAAGTATCCTAGGAGTGGTGGAATAATTCATAACTGTAAATCAGCTGAGAGCATTTCTGAGCCTCCTGAATAGAATTCCTGCTCAGTGTTGGCTTGGCTTTGTAAACTAGGATTGTTTGGGGAAGAAAAAAGCACTTACCGATCCCCAAGAACTGAAATAAGAAACACTGAACTGTAAGAGGATGAGATTCTTGTTGAGGCTTGACCCAAGAGCTGTGAGCCAGGAGTGTGCAGTGCCTGCACTCCCACCCCATGGAGCCCCCCTGGCTGAGCCTGTGCTGGGTGTGGGGTGTGCTGGTTCCTCCTGCACTGCCTCGTCCCTGCCCTCAGCACAGGCTGGTTTGGGGCTGGTTGTGCACGAGGAGGAGTTTTCTAGTTCTTGACTAGTCCTTGAAGTCACAGTGTATGTCCTTCTTCTGTAGGATTTAATTGTAGCTTTAGGTGATATTTAGCAGGTGCTTTTGTTTGTGGCTTTCAGCCAGAAATTAGCAATATCTTATTCCACTGACTTTTGACTTTTTCAGTTCTTAATCCATTTGTTCTCATATTGCTCCTGTGCTTTTTTTTTTTTTTTAGCATTAAGGATAAAATTACATTTGTGGCATTTTACTCTGTGTTGCTTTTCTTTTTCCTGATAATGTTACAGTTTTTGAGGCAGTGGCCAAGAGGTGAGCTGTTCCCTCCTGCCTTGCACTAAGCCATGGCAGAGAGGGCTGTGCAGCAGTGCCAGGGATTGTGCAAAGCAGCAGGACAGAGAGCAGTCCCTGAGGAGAGAATGATGAGCTCAGTCCAGAGGGGTCTGTACTGGGAGCTGTGAGGCGGTTTCTGCTGTGAGAGCTGGATGTCAGACAGCCCTGAACAGACATGACAGGCTGTTCAGCACAGAGTGATGTGACCACACATGTCCACAGCCCTGTCAGTTCCTCTGATGAGCAGCAGAGACACAGGTGAGGGTGAGGCAGGGGCTGTAGAGGTGGGGATGGTACTAAAGCAAACCCCTTGGCTGCCCTTCTGTCTCACACAGAGATGCAGAATGCTCCTGTTTTGGTGGTTTATCTTCTTCTTTAAACACCTTGTTAATTGGGAAGCTGAGGAGATGGGTGTTCTTGTTTGCAAATGGTCACAATGAACATTCATCCTCCTCAGTTTATTTCTGAGTCGTGCTGTATCTAAGCTGTGGGAATGGATTGAATGTGCCATCCAAGCTTCTCTGTTCTCAGAGCTCATTTCCACAATATATTACCCTGATGGAAACTGTTTCCTGTTCTCTGCTCATCCCTCTTTCCTCCTACTTCGACTTCTCTGGTTCTGTCCTCAGTTTTATTTTGTACACAGCCTTGTTAACATTAGAACAGGAGATTTTAAGGTGTTTTTTTTCCTTTGTAACATCTGTGCCGATCTTCCTGGGATTTCCTGCCTTGTCAGTTCTCCCATCTTTTGTGTCTCCCCTTGCCCATTCTGCCCTGTGACCCTGGCACCCACCTCTTGCTGCTCTGCAGTGTCAATTAAGCACGGCCGTTCCTCGGGCCAAGTGGCAGCTATTTTGGGATAGTGTGACTGAAACACCCTGTACAGCTGAGTGGCCAAAATCTGTTTTATGTGCCGGTGACTTCTCTGGCAGGGCTGTTCTGCAGCTGGCAGAGGGGCTGTGAGCTGGATCCTGCATGTGGGAGCCCACGAGCTGCTGGAGAGCTGGGATTCCCCAGGGCTGAGCTCTGTGCCCAGCAGGGGAGGGATGGTACCCACAGGCATCATCCACACCCATCCCTGAGCTGTGCCTGGAAATATTATCCTGCTCCCTGCTTTGGTAGGATCTTTACTTACCAGGACTTCACAGTTAATTTTGAGTTTGTTGCTTGGTCTTTGGGTTATTTTTATTTCCTCAGATCTGATGGATTTTAGTGCTACAATATTACAGTCTTTTTATTGAGAACTGTGTCATTAACAGCACTGTTTTCAGTCTTGTTATAAATACTTGCATCTTGAGGGCCTTGTGTTTAGTTACTTCAGCTACTGGGAGTTGAAGGTACTAATGTTTGTAAGATGATTAGTCCTTTAAATACAGCTATGGAATTAAAGACATTATCCACAGAACCAGAAGTTGTCTTGGATACTTTCAGAAAGACTTTCATTTTGCACCTGTAGCAGCTCTGTAGCAATAGATGTTCTAACTATATTTGTGTTTGTTAATCTTTCTGTTGTGGGTTTCTCATGGCTGGGACAATTCTGTGGCCTTGGAGCTGTTCTCCTTCCCAAAGACTGGAGCAGGAAGATAAGTTATTTTTCTAGTAGTTTGCTCTTAGTGCAGAGTGATGTATTTTATGTGAGGTTCTGAACTCCTTCAGCTGTGAAGCTTTTATGGTGTTGATCTGTGTAGTTGCCACCCACCCCTTACATGACAACAGAATTCCTCTCTAGTTGGTTGTTCTTGATTAGGAAGCAATAAACAGTCTGGATCATTGTGACTGACTCTGCAGCTGAAATGATCCTGAGTGGAGCAGGAGTGATGCAGTAATTCCATGAGCTGCCAGAGCCATGAGCCACCTGCTGGCTCTGTGTGCGTCACATTCAGCGTGTGGATCAGACCTGGGGCTGTCTCAGCCCTGGCACAGGTTGCCCAGAGGGGCTGTGGAGTCTCCACCCGAGGAGAGACTGAAGAGCCATCTGGACACAGTTCTGTGCAGCTGGCTCCGGGTGGTCCTGCTCGGGCAGGGGGTTGGACCTCCAGAGGTCCCTTCCAAACCTCTACCATTCTGTGATTCTGAAATTCAGAAAAATAATGTGTCCAGAGGGCTGGGCTTGTGTTTCCAGGGGGAAAATTCTAGTGCTGATTTTTTTTCCTTCCTATTTCTCTCCTCCCAATAAATGAAAGCCCCGGCCGTGCCATCTGCTGTGGCTCAAGGACTTCTCAGATAGAGCCTTGCAGGCCTTTATGGTTGAAAGATTGTTGTGGAGGAGCACTTTTGAGGCTGCTGGCTGGAGAACCCTCTAGGCTGAATGGCATTTTCCAGCTCCCTCACTGATCTGGAAGTGAAGGAAAGCTGCCACAGCTTTAATGGAAAGTACTGCACAGTCAGGAGAAAATTGACTGCCCCCCATGTTGCTTTGCTGTCTGCTGGTTTATAAATTGTAATGCTTTTCATTAAAAAAGAAGGGGGGAAAAAAGTGCCAGGTCTCTGTGGGTCCCAGATCATTAGCAGGATCAATTCCTTTTTCACTGCAGAGATCAGAGGCTACAGTCTTGCATAGCCAGAGCTGCTGCTCCTGGCAGGCCAAGCAAACAATGCAGAGGCAGAAGAGCTGGTGTGTGGCTGCCTGAATTGCTGTGCCTGGATTTTCGTTGTGATAGAGGATTCTTTGGAGCCTGTGGAATGAATTCAGTCCCTTGCAGGATTAGATCAGGACAGTCTTATCAGCTCCAGTACTAGAAATGTTAAATCCCTAAACTCAAGGCTTCCAGTGAAGATTTCTCAGTTACTTCAGGAAGTTGATCAGAGGAGATGAAACTTTCACCTCTGAAGGAGGGCTGGTCATTTGACATTTCTGACATCTGAAGATGTATGTTGTGGTGCTGGGGTGAAGGTTTGCTGTGCCTCAGTCCAGTGGCACAGCCCTTGCCCACCAGCACTGCTGACATGGTTTGCATGGGGTGCCAGTAGATACGTCTGAGAGCCTGAGTGTATCAAACAGACTGAATTTACTTCTTAGTCATGGATGTGGTTGAGTCACAAGCCTGCGTGTGCTCAGCAAACACTGTCACTGTTGGGTGAATAAGGAGAAGAACCCAATTTACAGAGGGTTTAAGGCTGCTCGTCACAGGATGCCCTTCTGACGTGACGAGGCCTGAAGTGGGGCTGTCAGCATCCCATTTAACCTGTCACTGCTCCACCCTCTCATGCCCTGCACGGTGGGGCTCAGGGGGGTGTTAAAGTTTGATGATGAATTGCTCTGTAACACTGCATAGCACGAGGCATTCTCAGTTCTCTGCTTTCCCTCTCTAGGGTGGATACACGCGGTTTATACTCCAGTAGATTCTCTGGTGTTTGGTGGAAATATCCTGCATAGCTTTAATGTTCCCATGCAGCTTCGCATCTATGAAATTGAGGACAGAACAAGGGTAAGGATTCTTGATTCTCTTTTTAACTGAGCAGTTCTCTGGGACTGTCATAGTCTCTCCCTCGTATTCCCTCCTGACAAACAACAACTGACGGGATCTCCGTGTCAGAGTCGTTGAAACAAGAGGTAAACACGAAGTAATGAGACTTTCAAATGTTGGTTTATTTTTAGTGGGATTTACTCATCTGTTTTTCCCTGCTTCTCACAGATGTGTCCCTTCTGTATCTTTTGTCTGCCTGTTAAACTTTCATAAAACACCTTCCCTTGTGCACAAAAACATATTGCACTTCACAGACCTTTGCACAAGGATTTCTGGTAACCCCCTGCTTATCCTCTCACTGGGATGCCTGAGCCTGGAGAACTGGTGGCACTGGGATGGTTCTGCTGCCCACAGCTGAACTGACAAAGCTGCACAGAAGTTGGGTGTGAAATGACTTCTATCATTGGCAAGATTTTCTTCCACAGTGACTCAATACTATGCGAGAATCTCTTCGAACAAAGAGCCTGGGGTGGGACATCAATCTGAACATGGTGATGCTCATCTGGCTGTGGCACTCACCTGATGGAAAGGTTGGAGGTTACTGTGCCTCCTCTCCATTGAAAATTTTATCCTTGGTTAATGAACAGAGCACAGAGTCATCATATCCTTTGCAGTCCCATAAGGCAGCAGAGCCTGAAGGAAGTGCCACTGTCTTTGTGGGCTGTTAAAAAAGCTGAGCAAGGCCATTGTAGCATTCTGACCCAAAACTAGACCAGAGGTTTGTGCAAATCCAGATGGGGACTGTTTTGGAGGCCTTGCCCTGGGGCAGTGCTGGTACATTTCTGGCACAGGTGCCAGCTGTGCTGTTAATGGAGATTGGGGCTGGCAAAATGGCAGGAAACTGCAATTCTCCTTCACTAAAAAGTCTTAAAACAACACATTGTGGACATCAGTGCAGGTCCCTGTTGTGCACCCCTACAAGAGGGCACAGCTCTGGCTCCAAGTTGGTTTCTATTCCAAGTTGTTCTCCTTGCAATGAGAGTGCACAGGCGTGAGCAAATATAAATTATTCTGAAGTACATCTCTGGCTCAGTGGGAGGAAGGGTGTCCTCCCTCAGCCCCCCTGACTTCACAGGGAGTGCAGGGCCTGGTAGTCTTCACATTGCACAGCAGTGGTGGGAGCAGTTGGTTTCCTGGGGTGACCTTAATGAAGAGAAGAAATATTAAGCAGAAAAATGAATTCTTAGTGGCAGAGACATGAAGGGAAAAGCTGAAATTTAGGGCAGTTAGAAGAGAGGCAGAGAGCAGAGTGGATTCAGCCTGGCTTTGAATAGGTGTCCCAAGAAAGAACATCAGGGTCTAAAGAAAGTGTAAAAGGACCTGGATAGGAAGAAATGACAGTGGCAGAAGCAGGAAGGGGCTCACGGTGGTCTGGCAGAGTGCTGGGCACAGGAGGGGTTTCAGAGTGACTGCAAATCAGAAGCACCAGTGCCTTCTGGAAACACACCCTGCAGGTGCTCAGGGGAGGCAGAGTTGTTGCTGGGATGGGTGGGCACTCAGCAGCTCCCGTGGAGGAGACTGGGAGGAGGGATCAGTGCCAGAAATCAGTTAATTCCATTGAGGTCTGTGGGGAGGATGGGAAGGAAATGCTCTTTTTCCTGAAGGTGTATAAAAGCTGGCATTTTTGTTCCCACAGGACTTGAGCAGCCCAAGATCACACACTTTGGGTTGTAACTGCTCAGTTGTGCCTCATGCCAGGCCCTTCCCTTTGGGAAACTGGGTGCAGCTTTGATCTTCTAAACTTTTTATACCAGGAGGCAAAATTCCCTCTGCAGTCAAATATTTTGGTAACTTTAAGGAACTTGCCAGCCAGGCCCACTGAAATGCCTTTTACACATTGCTACCATCCTGATCCCCTGGGGAGGTTCTGGGAGCATCTTTACAAATGTCCTGTCACAGTTTGTCTGGGAAGGGACACTGCAATATTTGGAAATCCCAAATCACAACGTTACTCTTGTCATTTTTGGTTTACTTGTTTTGTTTTTGTTTTTTTTTTTTGAAGCCTGTGTAGTTCTTTATCATTTTCCTTGCAAAAACACTTAAATGCTTTAACAAACACCAGTGAAAGCCAAAAGCCCAGAGCTTCCCCTGCTTCACAGGAGCAATTGCAGCACTTGGATGCTGCTGTGTGCTGGCAACATGTCACCCAGCCTGTCCCTGTGCTCACCAACCTGTGTTCATGGCAGATGTGCAATAACAGAACTGTGTGAGGAATAGCAAGAATTTCTGGGCAGAAGCAAAACAGAAGCTGTTCATCTAAGGCATACAGAAGTTTGGTAAAAGGGGGGAAAATCAATACTGTTGTTTAGAAATAATAACACCTCCCAACCTCAAAATATCATGCAGGAATGTTGAGGGGGAAATGGTTTGAAAACAGGATCCTGGTTTGTACTACATTATTTGCTTTGCCAATCAAATTTTGTCATTTCTTTGTTGAAATAATTCCATCCAGCCACTGGCTGCCCTGGCAGGCTCAGCACAACACAGTTCACACAAATTTGCCAGTGTGAACATACTGCAAATGAGTTTCTCATCAGTATTGATCTTTCCATTGTGTACAGCACAGAAGTAAATTACATGATGTGATTGACAAAGTAATTTGCCACACTCAAATCAAAGTGTAATACAGGTGTGCTTCCCCTCTTCATTTTGCACAGAGCAATTTTATGGAGGTTTCACTGTGTTTAAACCTGCTATGTAATGCTTAATCATCTTTGATTGCTGATATTCAGAGTCATTTTTATGCTAGGTGTAGTTGTTATTGTCTTTGCAGCTCAGACAAGAATAAATACATGGTTGAAATGGTAATGCTGATTTACAGCCTGATAAAATTGCTTAGTTTATATACTTGTCATGCTTATTCTAGCTTAATTCCTCATACCCCTGGGAGACTTTTTAAGAGGCTTGTAGCCACTTAAAAATAGTTTTAAGGAGTAATAAAAAACGTGTCTATTGTCGGAAACAGCTCCTAATGTGCAATTGAGGTAAACAAATACTCTGCAGCCTTGCAGTTGGTGGAGACTCTCATTTTGCAGCCTGGCTTTCCTGGAGGCCAATTAACAGGCAGGCAAACAGGCCAAGCTGTTGAGCTGCAGAGCAGGATGCTGTGCAGGGACTCAGTTTGGCAGAGGGGGATGCAGCTCTGCAGCAGAGAAAGGGAGGCTGTGTCAGCCCCACGCCCAGCTCACCTCAATTTAACTGCCTTAAAAACGTGGGCAGGGACAAGGGCACTCGGAATAAACACCTAAGGTGGTCACTCACAGATGGTGGTGTTTGCCATTCATTGTGTTTCCTGGAATGTGAGATAACATTGCAAGTGACTCGATTAACTCTTTGGTAAATAATCATAAACTGTGTTTCAATATTGTGATTAGATTGATCAAACACAACTATGGAGTTTGTGTTGATTTTAATGGGCATTGTGGAAGAGACCAAGACTTCCTTCAGGAAAGCCTGTGTCTTACCTGCTTAGGACTTCTGTTTTGGTTTCAGAGAGGAATATAAGTCTCTAAAATAATTTCACTTTGAACTGAAGAAATGGATCATATTCCAGGGAGGATTTTTTCTTGCTGTACAGGAATAATTAATTTTTTTTTTCAGTGGATTGTAAATTATTAATCACAGAAGTTAGAGCTGGAAATGCCTATTAGATGATCCAGTGTATTTCCCTGCTGGTGGGGAATTTAGTCCTCTGGCAGTGTCTGTATCAGATATTACTCTTCAGACTCATCACAGAACATTTTTAATTTCTTTCCTTCTTTCTTTTATTCCTCCCCTCCTCCCCATAAGGGTTCATTTGACTGTGAGTGTACAATAGGAAGAGTGTGGACATGCACATAATGCAGTTCACATCCATTATAATTAATAAATGGCCAAGGATGTCATAAAGAGAGTACTCTTCTATACTTTTCCATAAGGCAAACCTTAAAAGTTTTTAAAGCACTGTTGGAGTTGCTTTACTGGCATCCTCCCCGGCAGATCTTTGCACTGTCTCCCTCTCTCCAGAAGCTCTTCCTCCTGAAGGTTTGTGAAAGCAGAGCCTTCTTGGGCAAGCCGTGGATTGCAGAGCAAGGAGGGATTTGCTGTGGGTTGGAACATGGAGAGCGAGGCAATTAGGAACTCAAATTGAATATTAAAGATTGATATACATAATGGGAGCACTGCATGCATTACTGCCTTGTCTTTCACATTGAATTAACATTGGTAACAACTAAATTTGGTGAAGCTCAGAATCTGTCAACAAATGTTGAGCAATGATGTCTTTAATATCCCCAGGCATGTGGCTGCAAACCTTTTGAAGGCTGAGGGGTGGAAGGCGGCTCCTGTTTGTAAGTCAATTCTTTGCAAATTTTGTTTCCTGCAGTGCTCTCTTGGAAAAATTTGAGTTCCTTTATTAGCATATATTTTAGCATGGCTAATTTCCCCTGTGTTCCCTAATAGTGATAAGTGACTTGATCTCTTCTTTATGACAAATAACTAAACCAAAGGAAAGATTGTCTCCGATGCAAAAAGGCCCTGGGGTTAAATGTTCTTACATTTAGGGGGTTGTTGTTTGGGCTTTTTTTCCCTTTTCTTCTTTCCCTTCTTGTTTGGGTGTGTGTGCTCTGTGAGAACCAGCACAGGGGAACGTTTGGAAAGGTGCAGCATTGCTGGGTTCACGATCCAGCAGTTCAGATTTGCCAGCTGTGTTTGTGTTGAATTTAAGATCTTAACTTTTGGAAATTGCCATGGAGTATTCACATCCTACCCTGTGATACATTTAGTGGGACAATACAGTGTATTTTCCCTCTGTTACATTTTGTTTTACTGCTAAAAGTGTTTGGCTTTCCTGTGCCCTGGGAACAAAGGCGAGTTCTTTGGGTGTCCACCTTGGGCACAGTTTTTCAAACGTGGGCATTGCAGTAAGTCAGGGATCTGCTCAAGTGGGTGCTTTGATCACCCCACAGATGTTTGGGCAGGGCTCAGTGTGAGTTTCCAGGTGCTGGGTTAGTGGTTCTGTTCAGACTTCAGGCTTTTGGATGTTCTGGGTTGGGTGATGTTTTGGTTTTGTTTTTTTTTTCCTCCTCTCTGGTGCAGTGCAGCTTTTCACTGAAGGTGGGTGACACCTCGGGCTGGGGCAGAGGTTGATATGCAGAGACTGTTCTAAAGCAGCTGCTGCAATCCCAGAGCTGTGCCTGCCTGTGAGCTTGCAAAATGCAGAGCTCTGTGCCCCCAGGAGAGAGAGGTGTACAGTGTGAGTACAAGTGCCTGTAAGGTGCAGGGCATCCATTTCTGACAAATCACAACAACTACACAAATCCTGCTGCATTTTAGGAGCTTCCCAGGTTCTTCTTTGGTACAGTGACCTCCCAGAGATAGAAAACGCTTTTGGGAAGGAAGGAAACACAATTTGTTTTCTTCTGAGTCTGAAATTCTCTCAAAAATACCTAGTGTTGGAGTTTTAAGCTTTTTGTGTGAGAACAACAGGTCTGAGATGTAAGAAAAAGTGTTCAGCTTGTCAGGATCTCTTGTCAAAATCCTTCTTTTCTATCCTTATTCTGTCTGTGGCAAAACATAACTTGCTACCAAAACACTCAGTGTAAACCACATAAGGGATTCTACTTCAATGTGTAGTTATCAGTAATCAAGAATTTATGTGTTCATTTGTTTAATCAAATTGTTGTGACAACCACAGTCGAAAAAGATGTATTTCCTGCTTGACTCACTTAGGGAATGTTGCCATTCTGATAAAAACCCTGTGCTGGTATTTAGGGGATGAAACCCCACACCTTTATTTTGAGTTTTAGTGACTGACATCTGTATGTGACCACCCTATGTTTACCCAGCAGGTAAATAATTCCGTAGGGGCCATCCATCAGTTGGCTGATTTCACAGGAACACAAACCCTCTCCTCTCCCAGCAGCCCAAGAGGATACAAATTAGTGAACCAAGAAATGATGCTGTGGTGGCAGGCAGGCAGGCAGGCAGGCTCCTCATTGCGTATGCTGGAGGCATCCCAGCCTCCCTCCCTGCACGCTGGCTGTGCTCCTGAGAGCACCCTGGCACTGCTGCTGGCCCTGGGGCTGCCCCCTCCCTGCCCTGCCCTGGACTGACAGTGTGTGTGTGGCTCTTGCCTGCAGGTGCACGCCAAGTTCCGCTATCCTTTCTACTATGAGATGTGCTGGTATGTCCTGGAGAGATACGTGTCCTGTGTGACCCAGCGCTGCCACCTCAGCAAGGAGTACCAGAGGGAATCAATGTTAATTGGTGAGTGAAGCCTTGCAGGAATGTTCACAACTGGGGCTGGTTTCTGCTTGGTCTCTGCAAAGCAGATTATAAATTGAACTGGAGAACTGCACTAATTCTAATGAACTGTTTTTTTTATTTTGGGCTGACAGAGATTTTTGACTCTTTAGCATTTCCAAGAAGTACCAACCTACTTTGAATTACATTTCTTGAGTGTTCCCTTAGCAAGTAGATCCTAGAAGAATAATTTTTGGATGCATTTGTTCCTTGGTTTCAGTAATGTTTGTGTTGAGATGATCTGCCAAACAGTTGAGGATTTACTGCCATGTTTGGCACAGTTCCTCAGTAGCCAGAAATGTGTGTATTGCAAATGTGCTCTGGTGGGGTGGATATTGAGTCCTTTTATAGAGTGTCTCCTCTGCAGAATGTGTTGTGGTCACCCAACCTACCTTCTTTCTCTTTTCCTTGAGCTCTGCTGTAATTCTTTCTCCCTGGTGACTGGCTTCTGGTTCTGCAGAATAACAAACCCAAGAAAACACCTACACAAATCTCCATGATCTATAACCCAAGTGCAGGGAGGTCAAAGAAACCTTTACAGCAAGAGCTGAAAATGGACCAGAGCAGAGGCAGATGTGCCTGAAGCAGGAGGGCATTACCTTGGCACTGCTGTGAGCTTTGCATCACCGTGTGACAGTTCCAGTTGTTGCCCTCCTTTCCCTCCCTCTGATGGAACAAGGCCGTGGGCCATGTTGGCTCCCTGCTTTTAAGCACAGAATAGCCCAAAATAGCTCAAGCAGTAGCTAAATCTTCACTGGTACGTGTTGATGTGGGGGAGGACTAAAGTATTTCTGTCCTCCTGCTCCCTGAGGAGCCACTCAGAGTGAACCTGGCATGGCTGGCACTGCCCCAGGCCTGGACAGAGGAGGGAAATGTTCACCTAGATTACAAGGGACTGAATAAGTTATGGGCAGATGTCACTATCCAGTGAGTTTTACTGACCAAGGATGACCCAAGGAAGCCAATAATCTGTGGAGATAGGCCAGGGATGTTTCTTGGTGTCACTGGGAATTTGGGTGCTGCACATTTTAGCTCAGTGAGACCTTGCTCAGGAGAGCTCAAGTGCCCATCCTTGAGTTAAACTGGTTTGTTCTGTGCTGTCTGTATCTTAATATTCACCTGCTGAGGGATGGGCTATCCAAATGAGGTCAGTGTTCCAAACCTTGTCTCTTTGTTTTTAAGCTTTCCTTCAGAGCTATTAAGGTCCCTAAATTGTCTCTTCCTTAGGGACTTCTCTACCTGCAAGCAATTTCTTGATTTCCCATGAGGGAGTATTCCTTGATGAAGAATTTCCAATTATTCTCCTTAAAGAGTAATGAAACAAAGTACTTAACTTCTCCTCAAACCCCTCAGTAGATTCAATTGTCTTCTGTCCTTCTTGGTTTAAGAAAATAATTCTTCACATCCTTGTATTCATTTTCAGAAATTTCTCTTGAATAATATGAATGTTTCTTCTACTTCTTAAAAATACTTTGACATTATTTGTTCTAAATGTCTACTTCCTACCTTTCCTCTTGGGGGCTATTTTTCATCCTTGGGTTGTGCTGCTCTGTTTTCTTATGCAGCTTCTGGCACAGTGGTGATAGTGGGTCTCAGAGGCTGGGAAGGTGATTGTGAGTTGAGGAGGACACAGACCAGAGAGTGTGCAGGTGCTGCCCAAGGTCTCTGAGATTCACCAGGGCATGGTTTTCATAGACTGGTAGAGTTCTGCTTTAAAAAAATGCTGTGTTGATAAAGAAATCTTTGGAGAACACAGAGAACTGAGTTCAGCAGCAGCTGTTTTAAGGATATCTTTAGACTTTTCCTGCTGTGTTTTTATTACATGGGATTTATTTGCTTTGATGTGGAGGTTGCTGAATTCAGAGTGACTTTTTCAGTGTGCTGCTGTGGTTGTGTTGTGATATCTCTGTCCCCACATTTGTGTGCCACTGTAGCAATCTGGTTTGCTCTTTGTATTTCTGTTTTCTGAACGTCTCCACTCACAAAACTTTAGACAGGGAAAAAACCCACCTCTGTGGAGGAAGGGCTGAAACCTCTTCCCACTCCCCAAATAAGACTGTAAGTCCAGCTCTAAATGAGGTGGAAGGGGTTGGCCGTGACTTCCTTGCCCATCTGCAGCCCAGGATGGATTTTCAGGCTGTGTGTGAGGCTGTTCCTGCTCAGAGCTCTCCCAGAGGGGCCAACCCTCTGGGGAATGAGGACATGACAGCACTCACAGGCTGCTCAAAGCACTCCATGGCTTTCCCTTTTTCCCTTTCCTTGTCCCTCTCAACTGTGACACTTGTCCTGCCAGCTGAAATCAGGAGGGACCCTGTCTGGGTTGGAACATGTGCTGTTCAGGGTGGATATGTCTTCATTATTTGCACTCTTATCATGAATGAGTCTGTGCTGGATGTTTTCAACCACAATTGACCTTCAGTGAGATAGGGATCTTCAGACTGAGCTGACAAAGAGTAATTGGGAGAAGATCCTGGGCTATCAGAGACATGATTTCTCTGTAGCCTGCAGCTTTTAAGAGTCCCATTGCTAAAATTTTAACAGGGTGGCTCTAACTGTGTGTTAAGCCTGTTGGATACAGAGAATATGCCCTCTGGCATGGTGAAGGAGCCATGTCTTTTTTTCCCCCCCTTCCTCTTTTCTCCGGGGATAGAATAGATTTGCTTATGATGGACAGGTCCTGAAGTACATTGAGTGGTTGCTGTGTGGGGTGCTTTGTGCAGTGTTACATTTCCAGTATGCTCAGGGTGTTTGCTGCTGATGAAAATGTCACTCCTGACTTCAGCAGACTGATAGAACTGCTGCTCCCAACCACAGTGTCAGGGATTGGAGCTGGGAAGGCAGGGGAGATACTACACTGGACTGTTGTAAGGAGTTTAGCAAGAGTTCTTAATTATACCTCACCCCCATCCCTTTCATAAAGTTCTGTAATACAGCAAGGTGTTTTTCAGCCAGGAAAGAAACTGTGTGTAATTATTCTTTTTGTACAAGTGGATGACAGTGGGGAAAGTTCAGTGAGTTGCCCAAAAGCACAGGGGGAAGTGAACTGTGTAGGAAAAAAAGGTACTTCTGACTCTCTGTCCTGTGGTCAAGCCTGTGCTGCTCCTCTGCCCTGAGCCAGATCCCTGCCTGGTTTGGATGAGCTGCTTTGAGATAAAGGGGTGAAGGTATTTTGCACTAAGTTGTGTGGGAGCCCAGACTGGATAACCCCTTGGAAACAGGTTCTAAACTGGTGCGTTTTCTCAGAAGAAACCACAGCTGAGCTTCACAGGAGCTGTTTCCCACAGAGAGACTTCATAAACCCCAAACCTCCAAGCCAGTGGAACCCTGGTAATACAGTGCTTAAAATACACTTCTCAACAAAGCAACTGCAGATTATGCTTATGCAGGGCCCCAGCTCAGAGCACAGTAACTCTGTCAGACACTGTTTTCATGGAAATGAATAAATAAAAATTGTGGCACGTTACATTACAACAAAACACTTGAAAATTCAAAATTGAATCTCCCTCACCTTGAAGTTCTCCTTCCATTATTGATTCCCTTGGTGCCTTTTTTTGGTTTTGCTTTTTTTGTTTTTTGTTTTTAGATTAGCAGCAGACAGTTGCTGTGTTTTGAAAGCAGCCTGCTCTTAATCTGCTGGTGCACCAGCCCTGTAATCCCCTGGTGCTCCAGAATAGCCTGGCACACTCCAGTTTAGCAGCAAGCCCTGTCCCCAAAGGCACAATCAGCCAAGGCAGCAGGTAACTGACTGCCAGGCTTAGGGAACAGGAGGCTGGTTTGTTCTGAGGCTGGGTGTGAGTGGTGTTGGGTGCTCGTGCCCAGGTGTGGCTGGCACAGCAGACAGCCGGTGGCAGGGACGCGGTGGCAGCTGGCAGAGTGGAATTGCAGCCCCCCTCCCTGGGCTTGTTTCCCATGGGAATAGGCCCCCAGAATGCCGCGGTGTTCCCTCCTCTCCTGCCTTTTGTTTCCATAGATTAGAGCAAGAGACAAAAAGTGGAGATGTCCCTTGGAAGCTGTTCTCTCCTAGCACTGCTGGCAGTAAATTATTCACACCTCCACAACGTGATCTCCCTCGCTTTCTGCAGGCCTTATTTACGCTTGTGATTTGCCCCAGTTACAGCCATTAGTTCCTGTTCAGCAGAGCCACAGCACAGGAGGACAGAAACGTGGTTTTCTTTGTGCAGATTTATGCCACTTTCTCTTAATGACACTGTCCTTGTGGTGGAGGGACGTGTCTCTGCTTTCACCCTCCTGTTTGATGCCACATCACTGGCATTTTCTCCCATCTAGGCTGAGCTTTGTGCCTCAGCCAGTTGTAAAACAGCTCACCAAGGCAGTGTGGCTCAGAGAAGGGGCTTCAGCCCTGGATCCCAGAGCCTGGATTCTGATTCCTGGTTTTTCCCTAGATTTGATGTGTGACAATGAGCAAATCGTGCTTTCTCCCAAGCATCTGTTTCCTCAGTTGTAAAATGGGAGAATGACATAAGCTGATTATGTGGCCTTTGAGGTGGGTACATGTGCTGGCTACTGTGGACAAAGGCAAAACCAGTGTGAAATAAAGGTTGGATAACTGAGTGGGTTTTCAATGTTCTGGCTAAGGTATTTTCTAATCCTGTTTATTTTTCTAAGAGGAGCATGGGGGTGTATTAGCACAGAGCAGAGAGGAGGAGCTGCTTTGGAGTGTTGATGCCACCACCTCAGCACACAAAATAGTCTGTTCTGTACTTCGAGGAGGCTTTTGTGGAGGGAGGAATTTCCCCTGCCCTGTGGATGGAGGTGGATTTGGCTGCAATCAGCCTTGCTGGTGTTTTCTGTAACTGCCATTTTTTCACAGGCATTTCAGCTCAAACTTTCCTTTCAGGAGTCGTTTTATGGCTGTTTTGGTTTTGAGGAAAATGCAGATGGGACTGAAGGAGTGGAGTGTACAGAGATGCTGGATTGTCCCAGAGCCTGTGGCAGAGCCCTGAGAATGTGAAGTGGCCAATTCCCATCTCGGGGGCAGCAACACACCGAGCTGACCTGGCCCTGCAGGCTTTTGATGTGCAGGGCTGAGCAGCCACAGGCTGAGCATTCTGCCCTCACAGACTCTGCCTGTTGCATCCCTGGTACCCAGCTGACAAACAACACCAATACCTTGGGACAAACCCTGCACGAGACAAGGAGCCCTCTGTGACCAGGGTGAATTCTCCAGCTTGGAACTGGGCTCAGCGTTTGTTTTGACCTCCCGGTTAACCAACCGGATGCTGAGCTTTCTCTCTAATGTCCCGTTAATCCTTCCTTAGGCCTGATTCACGCTGCCCTAATCCAGAGCCACTGCCCTGCAGAGCGAGGAGCTGGGAAAGGAACTTGGCGTTAATTGTTCGCTCCATTTTCTGTCTCGCTTCGGTTTCCTTCGCAGGGTGTTTTTGTTTGCAGCTCGATCTCGCACCCATTTCAGCCTGTAATAAAGTTCACATTGACTTCACTGGGTGTTGCCAGTGTTAACTATATTTTCCACAGAAATTCCTGCTGTTGCCAGCCTGCATTCAGTGTCGCTCACTTAGGGAAGGAAATTGTGCCTAATAAATAAGAAAAGATGTGTGCTTGAGGGAACCGTGGCCACTGCTTTCTGACGCTGCTTTCACTGCTTGATGGCACCGAGTTGGGTAACAATTGAGGTTCTTAGGGGGAAATTAAGATTAATAGTTCTTTAGACTCAGAAACTTGCCTTTAAATTCTCCTAAGAAGTACCTGCAGTGTATCAGGAATGGCATTATAAAACCAGTGGCATGTAATTCTGACAGTCTTAGTGTGTTTTGTCTTGTTGTCTGTAAAATAAGCACAACTGAAGTCCTGTCTCAGAAGAGCAATGAGTATTCATGCACTAACAACTGGGGGTTCTGGTTTTATCAACAGTTAGTTGCTTGCAGAGAGGAAAGGCATTGAGGAGTTGATTTTGTGCTGTGCAGGGTTCCTGGGAGAATGATGATGTACAGCATTTTAACGTGCTTCCTCCCATCCTTTCCCCCTCCTCCCTCTGTGCTCACTCTGCTCTTAAAGCTGCAAAGCTGCCGAATCTGGTCTCTTTTGGATTTGTGGGAAAATTAATTGTGTGTGACTTAAGAGCTCTGCCTACTCCTAATTGAAGGCATAGAGGGCTGAAGCTTTGAAGAAAGCATAATTTTTCCCTAAATGTTTCCCAGTCATTTGAACTGAGTAGATGTTAATGAAAACCAGCATTAAAGCAGACAAACAAACACCCCCCCTCAAAGAAAAAAAAATAAAAATCAGCTGAATAAAGCCCATTCCTGTCACATACTCATTAGACCATTCTCCAGTGCCCTTTAGAATAGGCAGCACCTGGCCCCAGTGGTACAGAAGTGTTTCAGCTGTGAGTCACAGTGGGGAGAAATTCAACATTCTTTTTCTAACTTTCAGATGCAAAAAGAAAACGCAGCACAGACAGCTATTCCTCAGATTCGTGGTTAGACATGGATGAAGAATCTTGTGATGCCCATCTCCAGGAGGAGAAGGATGACAGTTTGGATAAGAACTCCAATCCCTTGGTGGATGGCTCCTCCTCACCCAACAGCACACACTCAGAAGGGAAGGAGGCCACAGGACAGAAGCAAAAAGCCACAGTAATGAGGTACCTAAAAAGAACTTTGTCTAATGAGTCGGACGACAGCGTAAAGTCAACGACCCCCACGGACTATCCCAAAACACCCACGGGGTCTCCAGCTACAGAAGTTTCAACCAAATGGACTCACCTCACAGAATTTGAACTGAAGGGTTTAAAGGCCCTGGTGGAAAAGCTTGAATCTCTCCCGGAGAACAAGAAGTGTGTTCCAGAAGGCATCGAGGACCCGCAGGCTCTGCTCGAGGACATGAAGGTGGGTGTGATATTTGCTGAACCAAACAACCTTGTTCTGTGGGCACAGAAGGCAGCAGGAGAGCAGAGAGCAAAGCTCTGCCTCAGAGGGGTGGCAGCCTGTGCCTGGTGTCCACCATCCCACCATCATCCCTGTTCCAGGAGGTGGCTGTTTGCGGCCTGCTCAAGTCACACAGTCCTTTCTGACTGTCAGAGCAGTGCTCACAAGTTTAAATCCTCTCAGAGTTCAGCCCTTATGTCTTCTGTATAAATATTATTCCTCAATAAGTCTGTTTATATTTATAGTGTTAATCTGCCCTTTTTGGTCTAGTGTCTTCCTGGCTTAGCCCTCATTAGCTGCCACCTACAAAATGGAAATACTTGATTGCAGTTCAGCAGGTAGATTGTCTAACACTCCCAGTTGCTCTTTTTTCTTTCACCTTTTTCATTTTCCTTTCCTCCATTGCCCTCTATAGGTTGATAATTATTCTCCACTGGTTCAATATCCGGTTTTTGGAGCTGGTGTGAGGAGTGAGTGCTCACTAGTGACACAACTGCTCTTTACATTTTCAGTCTATGTACAGTAGGGGTCTTCAGCTACATATTTTCTGTACTCAAGAGCTCTGAGAGCCACAATCTGAGGGTGAAAAAAAGTGTTTGTGTGGTAAATGGGGAGCCTGCACTTTTTTAGTGCAAGTTGTGTAACAGCTGCTTAGAAAGGCTCAAAGGCAGTTAAAGAAAGCTGAACATGTGCAGTGAAAACACATTCCATGATCTTGGAGCTTGGAAGTTGGATACACAGCACTCCTTTTGGGAAGCCACAGGAGCTCAGAAATTATTTTCTTGGAAAATCAGCTGCTTTGTGCCTGACAGTGGGCACAGGTGCCCAAAGCTGTGGCTGTAGTTCCACAGGCAGCTGCTAACAGGAAACCAAAATGAGGCTTCGAGACCAGGGGCTGAGTTTGTGGGGAAGCAGAAAGAATGGTAGTGCTTCTTCTCCAAGCTTGATGCACAAACCAATTTCCACTTAAAAATGAGATCCAGGAAGGGATCCAGCACATCCTGGCTGGTGCAGATGTTCAGTGCTCATGCTCCCCTTTGGATGACATGCTCCAGTGTGCTGTGAGATCTTCCTCCAGCACAGAAAGGTACCAGATGGGAATCTGCTGCAAAGCTCCGTGTGGGAGGATCTGTTTTCTTACTCCTCTCCAGAGGAGAGGATTCACTGACTACAGAAATGGAGAACTGCAAATGGACATTAAAAAAAAAAGGGCCCATATCACCTTTTTGGTGATTTGTGCTTTAACTGGTGTTTAGTGGGCACCTGCCAGTTTATTGTGTGCATCTTGCAGAGCTACAGCCTTGATGTTCCCTCTCCTTTGACAACTTTCTGCTTCCAAACATTCTCTCCTTGCCAGCACACACTGTAACCATCAGGGTGTAGCCCAACATCTGGATATTGATGGTTCCCTGCTGGGTAAAGAGCCCATGGCCACATCTAAACACCACAAATGCTGCAGGATTGTTTTCCCTGGAATCACCTCTGTATGTCTGGTGAGTCTGTGACTGGTTAGTCAGAGTGAGACCTTTTTAAAACCTTGTTAACTCAAACATCTTCTCGAGCAGTGTCTAAAGAACTGTAGAAGAACTTTTTCTTACCCATCTTTTTTACAGTCTTGGCCCACACATAAGGCAGCCCTCGGTGAGAGTGAGAGTCAGTACAGAATAGCAGATTAATTAAAGCCCATATATTCTGATTCCTCCATAACTCCCTGTGGTTGCAAATCTCCTTCCCAGGTGCTCTGAAGGAGCTGGGGCACTTGTGCTTGGGTCAGGGATTCCTTCAGTACATTTCCAGGATTCCAGCCTTCCCTTTGCTCATCAGCAAATTGTCTGAGGCAGCCACTGGTAAGGTGTGTCCCATTCCCATCTGCTTCTGGGACAAAATCCCACCACTCCTTTCCCACTGTGTTCACTGACATGGTAGAAAACAATGTAGTGGAGCCAAAGCATCCAGTGTCCTTGTAACAGGAAATCTGTTTTATTCAGTTTATTTGCTTAAAAAATAATCAGACCCAAGTGTGTCAGTGTGTGTTTGGAGCATCCACCTTCAGAGGATGGAGGGGTTGCCAAGTGACAGATTCCAGCCCCTGAGCATTCATCCAGCATAATGCTCCTTGTAGGATTCCTGTGTTCCTGGGTGTGAGGATGCAGCTGTTCAGTGTTTCATCCCATCCCTGCTCTCCCCTGTGTGTCAGGTACATCCCTCTGAACATTGGGAATGAAGGTTCCCTTGGGGATCCCAGGGATCCTCTCCCTGTGCTTCCCACGTGGGAATGGATGAGCTGTTGTTATCACAGGAAGGGAACTGGGGTGCAAAGAGATCAAGATAAAAGTGACCATAATTTTGGATACTGACTTTACATACCACAGGTGGGATTTTCAGAAAAGTGAGTGTTATTTAGCAATGATACCTGCAAAGGATAATTGTAATTAGGTTGAACCTGTAATTGCTTAACATTTCTGCAGAGCAGAAGTTCTGATCTTTAGCATCCAGACCCCAAGCCAGGTGTGAGGAAGAGCAGGAGCACACAATTCATGACTGCCTGTGGAAACTTGATTTAAAAGGTTTTGCCCTGTGCCACATAGAGACATAATGGCAGAGGAAGAAACACAGTCCATTTTTCTAGGATAATATTTATCTCCTTGACCATGTTCCCTGTTCCTTTGCCACTGGTTTTCCAGCCTGTACAGATAACAATAACCTGGGGGTTTTGCTGACAGCATCAGCAGTGCAGTGAGCAAAAGCCCCTTTGCCTCCCTCCCCCTGAGGACTGTCCAGAGGGATCCTGCAGAAGCTGTGCAAGTCATCCATGCTGGGGCTGTATTTGGCTCTACTCACAAGGTTTATTTCATGGGCAACCCAACTTTCAGTCATGTGATGTATTAATAATGCATCCTATTAAAAGTACCCTTTAAGTGCACCCATTTGAGAGCTATTTTTAACAAATGCATAGCAAGAACATGCTCTGACAAAGTCTGAAAGCTCTTGCTCTGCTTGGAAAGTCTTAAACAAGTTTCTTCCTGAAGAAAATAAATCTGTTTATTGTAGCACTTTTATTTCTTAACAAAATACACTCAGGAACTTTTCTGTAGGACATTCAAGTGTGTGTTTGTGCTTTAGGAAGATAATTCATGTTTTCAGAAAACAGGATATGGGTAGTTAAAGTGGAGAAAGGAAACCATTTTATTCAGTGCTGTGAAGTTTCACAGAACTAATCAGGGCAGCTCACAGAGAATCCAGACTGAGCCAAAGGCTGCATGACTGGATTGCTGCTCTTGGTGGTAAATACAAGCACAGCTGTTAAATGCCAACTAGGTGAGACTTTTTGCAGTAAAGCAATTTATTTTCCTTATGAGAAGGGAGACTGAAAACTAAACTAAGGCTGTGTAAATTCCCTGCACATCATCTGAGCTCCAAACTAACTGCACCTGCCTGGTGGGGACACGGCAATCCACAAGTGCCAAGCGCTGCCTGTGCAGATTGAGAGCCCATTTGTCACCGGGATTGATGGAGAGCAGCAGCACTGGGAGGCTCACGGGCTCAGGGAGCAGCTCACTCCTTCCCTCAGCTCAGCAAGGAATTCAGTTCCTGTGCTCACCACCACAGGAGCTCCTCAGGGGCCCCCAGAATTCCCAAAGCAGAGTTCACCCCATGGGAGATGCATCCGAGCCATCGGCCGAGGAGGCGCAACCTCTGCAGCCAAATGTCTGTAGAGCAGGAATGGGAGAGGAAAGGGTCACACGTGAGGGTTCCCTCCCTGGGAGGGCTCAGCTGACCCAGCTGCAGCTGTGGGCAGGGTGAGCACCACAAGGCACTGCTGCCCTTGTCCCCACATCCCTGCTGATGCTGGTGCTGGTGCTGTCAGAGGCACCTGCAGCCTCAGCCACACCTTGTTTGCCAAATCTTCATGAAGTATAAATAGTACAACAACTCCAGCTCTCAAATTAAAAATTAAATCTCAGCTGACCCATTAGAAAAGTACCTACTGAGGTACTTTTGAGTGGGATGAGAGAGAGAGGCAGGAAGAGAAATCACTGAGAGGTACTTGTACTTAGATGGTGGCCTTGGGGATTGGAAGAGTTTCATAGTGTGGCTTCTCCACTTCATATTTAGCTACCAAATGGTATTTCAGCCTCTCAGAGATGCAGTTGCGGTGGGCTTGTGCACAAAGACGAGAACAGGGAGGTAACCATCGTACTCCTTGGTGTAGTTTGCCCCCCACATCACAAGGCAGGTAGGGCTGAGCACACCTTTGATCGTGGCAGTCTGCAGCCCACATGAAACACCCTGCCAGGGATCCTTGCCCTCTGCAGCCTGATTTCCTCACACAGCGTTTCTGTGTGCTGCCAGCAGGATGGGAATTCCTTTGTGCTGTTGGGGAACAGGATTGCGAGATCTGCCTCCTAAGAATGCCACAGACCTTCCCCACTTCAAAGCAAAAACGCTGCCCCTCCTCAGAAGGGCTGTAAAAGTCCATTAGGGCAGAGGAAACTCAGTTGGAAGAACAGAGTTTGTCAAATATCCGCAGCTCCTTGGCAGCAGGGGAAGATTCTTGTGCAAGACAGATGATATCTACTGAAATATGTTCTTACTTTTTCTTGCCAAGAAATCTTACCCCCTTCTCATCCTGATGACAGGAAAAAAAACTCCCTTTACTGAATGCATTTCAGGGGAGCCATTCCTTGCTGTGTGTGTGAAATTAATGGCTGAGCTGAATCCTTACACAGTTAACGAGCTGCTTTCCTCCAGGCCTGCTGTTGGCACCACAGCCCACAGCGTAAGGAGCCTTGTGCTGGGGGAGCATCATGTTGTCCCTCAAACTGGAGCACTGTGGCTCCTCTTTATCTTCTTTTTTACCTTGTTTCCAAGCAGGTGAGCAGCCCCTGCCTCCTGCAGCCTGTTGTGTGCCAACACCTGACGCTGCAGTCGGAGCGAGTGGGGCTCTGCTGCACACACAGCCCTTGTTTTCAGCTGCCTGACAGGAGAAGCTGCCATAGCTTTACATTTCTCCTTGGATAATATTTTCACGTGATACATATGATAACAAGAAACCTTCATTACCTTGCCAAGTTCTTGGAATATACTCTGCTTTCTATTGAACTCCGAGTCTCTGACAGTTGTTAGTGGGAATGTTAAAGGCTTTCTGTCTTACAGGCTTTCAAATCTAAGAGTAGCAAAGTAAAAAGGGAATTAATTTGTCCTTTGTTATATGGCTCTCCAGTGCTGCCTTGTTCTGGAGATTTTTGGTTTTGCAATGAGATTACAAAAGAGCTCTCCATTTTTAGGATGGAGAACTAACTTTCAGACTGTGGTCACAGGTCAGTTAATGCAGTGATCCCTCTCAGGACAAAAAGAACATGAGAAAAGAGGGGCTTATTTAACCCCAGCTCAGCCAGGAGTTAACCTGCCAGTGATCAGTCCATGGATGTGTCACTGGGAGGGCACAGGGCTGCAGGTACAGCACAGACTGCACCACAGCCAGGCTGGGGGGAGCTGAGTGTTACCCCTCACCTTTGCAAACCCCTGAGTGCAGCCACAGGGTGGCTGATACCCTGGGCATGGGCTGGCATTGCTTGTTGTGGCCACTGGTGCTGCTTTTGGCCTAACCAGTATGGAGAACGGCCATACTGGTGTGGTGGTGTCTGAGGGAGCTGTGCTGGGGCTGTTACTGTGTTAGTAACACAGCTCTGATTTCAGCACAGGCTGGGGAATTGGGCTCAGGTTGTCTGAGCTCCAGGGAGGAAGCCACCCCAGGGACACTCATCCAAGCTCAGGCTCTGGGGACTGAAACGTGCCATCATACCCTGGGCTTTAGCTGGATGATTACAGATGAATTCCAAGTGCACTTCCTATTAAAACAATTACTGTATTTTAAGCTCTTCTTGTATAGTGTGTGAAATTTCTAATTACTAGAGCTCTGCACTGGGGACTGACAGAGCCTGTTGCCTCTTGTTGGCTAATTAAGATTTTTTCATGTACTTCATGAACTTCATTGGGGTTATCTCCTAAATATTCTGTTGAGGTAATTTCCAACCTGCACTTCTTGTTTGTTCCACTGGAGCATTTTTTCCTTTTGCCTTTAACCTGTTTGTGCTGATTTGGGCTCCAGTTTCCAGCAGGACAGCAGAATCCTCCTCCCAACACTCATTCTTTGCTTTCATTTCTTCTTTTTTCAGCCACCTGAACACCAAATGTGGTTAATTTAGTGAGTACATGGGGAGTCATGGGAAGCCATCATGGCCTGTTCCCAGCTGCACAACTGAGGACACTCAGAGAGTGTTTTACCCTCCCTGTGTGGAGTTGCTGGTCATGGGTGTGATTCCCAGTGGTGGGAGCTGTGTCAGCCAGTGCTGCCCACTCAGGAGCTTTCCAGAACAGCACAGCAAAAGGCTTGGTGGGGGTGGAAAGGAGGGCAGACCAGTCTTTTTTCCCTTAGTACTGCACTATCTGGAGTCAGATCCTTTCCTAGGGAACACTCAGGAACCTGAATGCTGATCACAGAAAGGGAACTGGATTCCAGCAGCTCTGGGCTGCCCAACGGTGGGGAGGGAAGGGCTGTGGGAATGACGGTGCTCTTGGACTGTCACGTGCAAAAAGGTGAAGGGTTCCAGAGCACACCCGTGTGTCTTGGCTCACCTGAGTGTTCAGGCAGCTGAGCATTGCCCTGACTTGCACACCTGAGACTGCTGAAATAAAGGTGCAAACCTTGGTGATTCTCAGGCCTTTTGGAGACTTGATTAGGAGAGAAGCTGCTGGTGGTGTTGGTTGGGGTGTAGGGGAGCTGCAGTGTAAAGGGAGAGGTGACAGTGGTGGGACACCAGCCTTGGACACACCAATTTTGGAGAGTCTGTAGCCCCTGAGGTGGCTGATGGCTGGTTTGCTGCCTATTCTGCAAGAAGTTTCCCATCTCAGATGGTGACAGGTGTGAGAGTTTCAGTGTGAACTGGGAGTCTGGGAGCCAAAGGGACCTGCAGAGATCTTCTCAAGTCTCATCAGGGTGGGGTGGTGTCTCCTGTGGGTCTCTGCACTCCTCAGGGCAGGAATGTTTCTCTGGCTAATAAAGGCCTTTTCATTTGCAACAGAACATACTGAAGGAACATGCTGATGATGACCAAAATCTTGCCATTTCGGGTGTCCCCGTGGTCAGCTGGCCCAAGAAGACCCCAAAGGTAATGAGATACATTTATTTATTAATTACTGTTCTGGCCTGGTGTTTATTATCTATAATCTGACAAAGTGCTGTCTATGATCCCTTGGCAGCTTCTGGCTTTTTTCACAAAAATTGTTATTTTTAATGATTTTATGATTAGGTCTTGAAGCAGAAAAAAAAATGCCTCAGCAAGGAGAAATCATTAGAGTTTCCATTTAGAAAGGATTTGTTTGGGCCTTACTTATCAGTATAAAACTTCAATACATCTTGGTCATTTACTAGTTATGGGAAGATCTAAAAATGTTGATGCATTTTGTGTAAAATTAAATGGTGTGTAAATGCCACAAACCAGTCACTTGGTGAACACTGAACAAGAGGGTGGTTTTTCTCCTACACTGTGAGACTTCCTGAATTCTCTGAAGATGTGCCACTGTATCTTTGAAGGATTGTTTCCTGTCCTTATGTCTTAATTTTCCCTCCTATATGTGAGAGTAATTCTTTTCACTTTGTAGGACAGCTCTGAGGTTTGCTTTGTTAATGCCTGTAAAGAATATGAAATAATTAACTAAAGAATAATGTCAAAAGGCTAGATGTTATTTATAACAGTGGTATGTTTACCACACTCCAGTTATTCAGCATGCTGTAAAAGCAGCTTTGCTTATTTAGAAGATGTCTCATTGCTTCTATTTTTACCTCACATTTTCACTGACTTAGTTTTATAATACATTATTTCTTCAGAAACACTGAAAGGGTCAGTCAGCTTAAATCAGGCTTCAGTCTGAAAATCTGTTGTTACCATTGTAAATACCTTTCAAATAATTAAAGGGAGAAATAATCCACTCAGTTCTCACTTTCTGTGCTGGTGCATTTCTCATGGCTTTGCATCTCATCACATGTAGCCACGAGAGTTTGCTGTTTTCAGATGGGCAGTGGGAGACCATAAACATGGAACTGCCAGGGGAGAGTGGGGCAGGAGGAGCACATCATGTTCCTCCTTGGTTTCTTTTTGGGCTTTGGCACAGCACATTTCAGATAACTTGTATCTTGTTAAATACACATTTCCCTTTTAACCTCTGATAAATCCATGGGAATGTGCTCTGTGTTTGAAACATCTATTTGTTTAGAAACAACAGAGGAGGACCTTGAGAAGCAGGTGGGGGGTTCTCCTCTGCACTGGCCTGATGGCAGCTGTTCATTCCTCAGTCAGGTATATTGAATAAAGCAAAATCTCTGTGACCAGAGGAAAGGTGGAGTGAGAAACAGCAACTAAAACTGAGAAACAACTGACATTCTTCTGAGCTTGTGATGGAAGGGAGCATTTTGGTGCTTTGAGGCTTTTATAAGCCTTGGCATTTGCAAATGTTCTTGTTCACTTTATTTTGGAATCCTTGATAAATGCTTCATTTCTTCTATTTTATTTCTTTGTACTGGCAACATAACTGCAACTGTAAAAGATTTGTAATTTTTGTGACTTAAATCTTATCCCTCTTTGCAAAATCCCTCTTGCTGGCTGCAAGGGGGGTTTTAACTTTCCTTTAGCCTTTCTGAAAGCTTTGAGAAGGCATCATTTCCAGTGGCAAGGCAACAACAAACACATCAGTTAACGACAAATATGAGGAAAACTTGCACAGAAAGTCAGGCTTTAGGTTGAAGTTTGGAAATAAAAAAAAATTGTGACAGAAGAAATCTTTTCACCATTCTCTCCATATCTGCTTTGCTTGCTCTGTGATCTGTGTGTGTTGTGTCTTACATTTTAGTTGAAAGGTACACGTGCAGATAGGGCTGTTGTTTCCCAAAAGGAATGTGTTGTTGTGCTTCTCATTGGCAAATGTCCTTGTCATCTTCCATGTTAGAGTGATTTCCTTTCCTGGGAACAGAGGCCGAGGGGACAGGCTGGGAAAAGACATCTCAGAGTTGAGCCTTTGAGTCCCACATTAAAATCTGTGGGCAGGACCATGTAGTGGAGATTTATCTAAAAGCAGTGTTAGTAGTTAAGCTTGATTATTTCTCCTTTGTTCCCTGTAAGCCCTGATAATAAACCAGAAGGTTTTATAGAGAAGAAAAGACAAACACCTGGGGAGGGGGAAACTCCCTTGAAAAGTGGATTGTAGCTGGTGGAGCAAGTCTCCATGGCCAGGAGATTCCACAAGCACAAAACTACCAGTAGTTTTGCTTTCTGCAGTCTTGTTTTGTAGTTTGTAGGAGAAATGGCTGACACCTCTCAGTGCCTTCCCTGAGATCCTTGTGTTCCCAGGGAGCAGGAGGTCCACCAGCAGCTCCTGGGGGGCTTCCAGGGAAAGGGCATTGTCTGATTCCAAGGGAAAGAAAAGGATGGGAACTGAAATCCAGAAAGAAGAGGAAGTAAAGGGAAAATATGGCTCTTGCTTTCACCCAAGAGAAGGCTCCAGAAGAGATTTAGAAAGACAAGAGCAGCAGATGGAGAAGGAAGAATAAAGCCAGCATTAAATGCCAAAACATTTCAAAGAAAATGGAAATGACTGTAAAGAACAGAGGGGAAGGGACCAGAAGTGGTGAGAGAGCAGGATTAGGAGAGAGACAAGTACTGAGAAGGGGTGGAGTGGGGAAAGCAGAGAGAGAGAGGACTCTGACTGAAGTCAAAGATCCCTGGAATAGGGACAGGGAGTGACTGTGAATAACCCAAGCTGTGGAAGGGTGAGCTGAGTTATGTTGACTTGCTTTTGAAAGAATATGCCTTTGATAATCTGGATGATTTTTGGAGCAGCAAGTACTGTTTCCCTTCAAACCTGAGTCCCAGCCCCTCTGATGTGCCACTCGTGTGCTGTGCCAGCAGCTCACACAGCTCCGGGCTGGGAAGGGCTGCTGGGAGCCCATGACCTGCTGGGTTTGGGCAGGAGGAGTGCCTATTGCCCTCAAACCCCACTTGACAGAGGGCCAGGTGTGATGGGCAGGACGTTCAGCTGAGCCCAGGGCAGGCCCCTGTGTGTGCTGTGTCCCCTCTGTGCTGTATCCCTCCTGTCCACCTTTTCCAAAGCCCAGCCTTTGATCGAATCCCGCCACGTGCCGTGCGAAGGGAAGAGCTCTGTGGGGTCTCATGCCTTGAAATGTTGGGTTCTTAAGCAACTAAAGAGGAGTAAGAAATCATCCCAACTAACTTCTCTGCTGTGGGGGTGACAGTGTGTGTGTGGATCCCCTGATGTCTGAGGTGATTGATGCAGAGATTGATGCAGAGCAGTTCAGAGGGTGTCCTTGAAGGAAAGCAGTTTGGGGTGCACCTTAAGGAGCAGAGACCCACCTGCAGAATGTGGGGTACCTTGTAACCAGTGGGATGTTTCCTTGTATGCTTAGTGAACTAATTAACCAGCAGTGTGCTGGCAGGTTATATACAAGAGTAGCTAAATGGTGAAGCTGTAAGTAAAAATAAACTCTTTAAGTTGTAAGCCNCAGAGATTGATGCAGAGCAGTTCAGAGGGTGTCCTTGAAGGAAAGCAGTTTGCGGTGCACCTTAAGGAGCAGAGACCCACCTGCAGAATGTGGGGTACCTTGTAACCAGTGGGATGTTTCCTTGTATGCTTAGTGAACTAATTAACCAGCAGTGTGCTGGCAGGTTATATACAAGAGTAGCTAAATGGTGAAGCTGTAAGTAAAAATAAACTCTTTAAGTTGTAAGCCTTCTGATCAAACCTTCTGATGCTGCTGTGCCTGATCTCTTCTGACCATCACTAGCACCCCCCTTACCCCTGCAAGGGGTGACCCCAATACTCTCCATCCCTGGGACATGAATTTTTGGATGGTGTGAACAGAGAGCAGGACCTAAGCTGATTTTGCACTGTGGCAGCTCGTGGCTGGTCCCTGGTGCAGGAGGGCAGAGACTACCAAGCCCAGCCTTGAAGCCCAAGCTCAGGAGCTGCCAGAGTTCCAGAGTCCCCATTTATCTGCACAGGGATTAGGGCAGCATTTTGTTCAAGGAACTCGAATATGGCCCAGGCAGAAAGGCATTTTTCAAACCATTTCCTATTTCTGGAAGAAAACAGTCAACTCCAGCAGCATGTAATTACATTCTGTGGCAGTGCCTTCTGTTTTTATTGTGATAAAGATCTTTAGTTGTCTATGAAGAGCAGCTATAAAGAAGTAAAATATGTTTGGACTCTCTTCTTCTGTGAAGAGTTAGAAATGCAGACTGTGAGCTGGATTCTCATCTTTCTTACCTGGCACAAGCCTAAAGCCACTGCATTTGTAATGATGGTGAGTGTCCAAGTGTATCTGGGTCTGGCTGTGAGCAGGAGATGGAGCTGTAATTTTCAGCAGCTGGTAGAAAATGCTGCAATATGGGACTTTTTCTCTGATGCCTCTTCAGACTTTTTCTCTGTGTAATTTTTACTTGTTGATTTTAAAAAAGATACCTAAGAAGTATAATAAGGAAATGGGAATATTCTTATTTAAAGGAGTACTATTAATTAGTAAAGACCACAAACCCAAATTTTAATTGGATTGTACTTTTTTTTAAGCACACCCTTCTCTGCAGTTGGCAACACAAATAATGTTCATAGCTCTGTATCAGGCCATGAGAACCAGGAAGAAAAAGTGATCACTGGGAAAGAAAAGATGACAACCCTCAGGCTGGGGTTTTGTTGGGTTGGGGGGTGGTGGTGGTTGGGCACAGCATTGAAAGGGACCTTCTGAGGTGGCACCATCTGATTTCAGCCATTTGTGAGTTCTGTCCTACAGCAGTTTAGTTCTTACCCCATTATTTTTCCTAGAAATCCTTTTGCAGAATTCTACAGATCCATCCATGGGTCTGAAAAAGAGGGATTAACTCATAGGAACGATCTGTGAGGGGCAGAGCCAAAGGCTGTGCTCCATCAGCCCCAGACCTGCAGCACCAGGTCCTGATTCTGGAGGTGCCCAGTCCCAGCCCTTTGAAGGAACAAAGCAGAAAGACAGAGATCTTCCCTTTGCTTATCTTCCCTGTTAGGCAGGGAGATTGTATCTTCATCTTTTCTGCTCAGTGTCCCCTGGCAGAATTTTTTTCCCTCTGTGAATTTCCCTAATAATTTGTGGAACCTGTTGATGTGTTTGATCCCCACAGCATCCTGTGGCTGCGTCCCCTGCGGTTCAGTAAAGCTCTGTGGAGATAAGCACTTCCTTATGCTGTTTCACATCTGTCCTTTAATATCATAAATGCACTTCATGCCCTCTGTCTCATGCATTTTGAGAAATTTGAATGAGGTCTCTGTTCATCTCTCTGCTGTCAAGCATTTTTTATGTCCCTGTTACAGCATCTCAGGATTTTTTTTCGCTACTCCCAAGGTGAAAGCCACAAGTGAGTTCAATCTTTTCTGGTACACAAACCATAACATATGTTGGAGCATTTTCCTCCCTCTATTCTCATTCCATTATAGGTGGTTTTGAGGGGAGGGTGAATGTGGGACTCCACAAGCACTTGTGGTGTTCAATATGTGATTTTAGGGGCAGAGCCTGGAAGGACATGCCTGGCTCAGCAGAGCTGAAGGGGGAGAGGGTTGTTGTGTGAGCACTTCAGGGAGTGTAAACATCAGGGCAGGAAAAGAACTATTTAAGCTGATGGACAATGTTGGCATGGGAAGAAATGAACATAAACATCCCATAAATAGATTTAGGCTGGAAATAAGATTTCTGATCATTGTGCAGAGTCTCAACCAAAGGGTACACAAGAAAACCAGTAGACAGCTGTGGTGGAAACAGGGGCAGATTCTTAGAAATGCCTTGTATTTTAAATAATAAAAGGTGGTGGTATTTGTCACCATCTCCATATCCAGAGCCCAGAGATGTCCTGGTGCACTTTCATGTGTCTGCTGCCATTCTCCAGCAAGGACCCTTTTTCCCTTTTCATGGTATTTCACATTAAAAATGCTGGCAAGAGATCTGCCAGTTTTTAATAACACGACTCCTTTATTTATGGCTCCAATTCTGTGCAACATTATGCATTAGATCAAACCTAAGAAATAGTAAGTAAATGGACTAAGAATCAATGGGCACAATAAATTTGATTGCATGCTGAAATCAGGGGGTAAAAGCCTAAAATGGAATGTTTTGATTAACTTGAAACCAATGTGACTTTTCAGAGGTGTTGGGCATTGTTTTACATCAGGTTTTCTTTCAGTTCAGGGGGAAAGGTGTGAGGTGGACAAAGAACATTCCTGAAAACCTTTGAATAAGTACTTCCAGTTTTTACTTGCTTGCTTACTAAGAATTCCTGCCATAGCTCTGGCTGGGGCAGCTCCACCCAGAGGAGCAGGAGCAGTGAGGGACTCCTTACAGCAATTAGTGCTTTAACCAGAGCAGTGTCTGAAACAGATCTGAGCACGTAGAAATGGCACAACATCAAGCCAGCATCAGCTTCAGGAGCCTGCCCAGGGGCTACCACCAGGAAAGCAACATTCCTGACAGCAGATTCCCTGGGACAGACCAGTCCTTGGAGACCTACTCAGGGTACTTCCTGTGGGAATACAAATGTGTTCGAAAGCAAACACAATTGAAAACAAGCACTTAAGCATTAGAGTAAAATTGAGTCTATCTAAAATGCTGGAAAAAATCTGGAAAGGGAAAAAAAAAGATAAAGGTAAATAGACAGCAAAACATTTCAGTGTAAATTGTGTACAAGGTTGAGATTTCTGGTTGAGATTCAAGTTTTTCATCCGTCATTCCAAGTGGGGCAGGAGAAAAAAGGGGATTTGAACTGTCACTTTTCATTCTTGCCAGGCACCAGCTCAAAGGTGTTTGAAGTGATCTCACACAGCAGAGCCTGAACTCTGCTTGGTGTCAACAACAGTCTGCGAGGAGATTTGCATATCCAAATATGTGTGCATTGTGAATCCTTTCTGTTGATAAAACGTCCTGGTTATAAAGTTCATCATCAACTGCAAATCAGACGTTTCTTGGTAGTTATCAGATGCTAATAATTACTTTTCTCCCAGAAAAATAACTGAAGTACAAAAGAAGATGAGGATTTAAATCAATTTAAATTTGTTTTTCTCTTACTGATTTCAATTGTGATTGGAATCAGTGATTTAAATAATTTTGAATAATTTGTGTTCTCTTACACTGTAGAATAGTGGATGCCATGTGGTAGGAGAGAGCTGCAGTGTATTCAATTCTGGCCTCACAAATCTATTAAGAAACAAAACCACAGAGCTGAGGTTTGGGGGATGTTTTGTTTCAGGGACTTCCCACAGTAACTGTACACGACGAAACTAAGGCCTTTCCCTTCTGCCCACACTTGGGAGCAGGAAAAAAACCTGATGCACCAGCACCAAAGCCTACTTGGGGTTCTGTGCAAGGGAGGAGAAGCTGTTGGGGTGCTGGGAGTCCTGCCCAGCTCTGCTCTCCGAGGAGAGCAGCTCCTTGCCTGACCTGTTTGTTTTCCTGAGCACTGTCCCAGTCTCTCACAAACATTAGTGCTGCAGACAGATCCATTCTGCAGCAGTTCCCTGCAGACCTGAGGAGTTTCAGGGGTTGCCGTGTGGGTATCACGTCTAACACGCCCAGCGGGGCTGGAACTGCAGAGTCTGGAAGGTCCCTTCCAACCCAGCCCATCCTGTGACTCTGAAAGAGCTCCTGCCTGTTGCCTCAGTATTTTTCTAAAAGCTTTGCCTGGTGACTTGACAGATTATTTCTCACCTCAAGAGGCTGTACTTGAAATATTGTGTCCCTTCAGGGAGTAATTATAAATAGCAAGGACTTGAATGAGCACCTTCTTAATCTTCCATCTTTGACTTAATATTTTCACTTCTTATCAACTCTCAGCCACTTGCTTTGAAATCTGACCAATGCCTTTATGTGATTAATACATCAAACAGGTAAATTAGAGCCATTCTGACTCAGGTTAGAAATCTAAATGGATTGGGAAAAAAAATGAACAGACATCTCTGTTTTCCAACTGTTCTGCTCCAAGTATCACACGAGAAGATTTATGTGTTCTTCCCCATTGTCATTCTTCTACCATAGGCACAAATATTCAGGAGCACAAATTTTTCCCAACTACGTCTCGACTGCCATTTTTCAAGACAGCAGCTCTCTCTTTATTTCATGACAGCCAAAGTGCTGATGAAAACTACTGTAGTCTCAAGACCTTTGTCATAGATAATGTATGGGGAGTGAGCTGACAGATCTCAAATTTTATCCCCAGGAGCTTGCTTACATTCATTGCTGAGTTGGCCAACAAAACCACCAAAACACCAAGGTTTGAACCTGGTTTAAGAATTCCAGCATCCTTGTGTTCTCCCCCACCCCAACACTGAAACCATCCAAGCTTTGGGTTGTGCATCTGCAGTGCAACCGTTTTGTTTGTGGCTCGAGGCGCGTTGGCAGCGCCCCGGGAAGGCGATGCCACCCCACAGCCTGTGCCGTGCAATTATGGACATTAATCCTGCCTGCACTGCTCAGAACAAAATTGAATTGTATGTTCTGTCCCTGAGAAGATGGCTCCCTTTAGTTCCACAGCACACTGAAATTAAAGTCTGCTGAGAATATAAATGTGGGCTTCTTTCAACTTCATGGCTTTCCTGCAGGCACTGGACCAGATAGAAGAGGGACAGGAGCGCTCTCCTTTTCAAAAATAACAAACAAAACAAAATACATGGATAAATTCCAATAAACGCAAAGCAGCTGTGAGTCTGAGCCTGGTATGGTTTGGTTGTTAGTCCTGGATGTTTCCCTACAAATGCAAGTCAAGTTTGTTGGTGACAGCAGTGAGCAATGAGCCCTCACGAGGCAAACTGCACTTCAGCTTTTCCTTTGCTCACCATCTGTTTGGGTTTGGTCTCTGGATTTTCAGGCTGCTGCCCACACATTGGACACAACTGACTCTCCCAGCATTCTGTGCCGTGTGTCAGAGCACTCTGAGCCACTTGCAGGAAAGCAGGTTACGTATTCCGGTTAATCCACTCTCTCAGCCACAACTATTTGCATGTTCCTCCACAGCACAGCAGCCACTGCTTATCTTCCTTGGAACCTCCTGCACTGGTTCTTGCATTACTGACAGAACATGGCTCCTGGAGACACAGCCTGTGCCACGGGGTTCTGGGGAAGAAGGAAGCATGGCAGGATTTCCCTAATTTCCCAGTGGACAGTCCCAGTCGTGCCACAGCTCTTCCTGCAGAGAAGAGCCTGTCTTGTGTGGTAGATGAAGCCCATGTTTCACCATTCTGCAGCCTTATTACTTTTTTAAGCTGACAGGGTGTTGGGACTGGAGAGGGATGTTTTGTTTTTGGGGTACAGAGAGATGGAGTGAGGGTGTTACCATCAGCTCTTTTGGGCGCTGCTCCTCTGCTGCCCTGTAACAGCCCACGGTTTTCATCCTTCAGGAGGTGGTTGTACAACCCTTGCTGCCTTTGCCTGTCCTGTGCTGGACACTGATTAGGGAAAGCCTGAGCAGTAGGCACTGCAATCAATATTATTTCATCTTGAGTTATTTTATTTAATCTAAAGGTTGATCAATTTATTGACGAGATGGTGATGGATCCTCAGTGCACCTGATGACAACTCTTATGTCATAGTTCAGATAAAGTAGATGGCAGGAAGTAGTAAGATCATGGGTGTTTAGGTTGTCAGACTGTCACTGCTGGTGTTGAGAATACAACTGAAATACTGGTTAGAACTCTTGAGAAAAGTGTCATGAAATTTGCCCAGGCCCAGCAGTTCAGATCATATTTCATGTGAATGGACACTTACACCAAAACAATGAACCTTAGAAAGCTGCTGGGTAACTCTCTTATTCTGATACAGGTCAATAATCGTGATTCATAAACATCTCAGTGGGTTTCCTTTTCAAAAATGTATGTGCTGGGCTGCAGAAAGCAACAGCAGCTCAAATCACAAAATCTTTTTTAAGGACTTGCATATAAACCAGTTTGAGGTTGTTTGTAGGATTGTTTCCATGTAAATATTTTTTCTAATACCAGCTAAATATGATATTCCTTAAAGGTGCATAAAAAGTTTCAAGGGAAAGTTAAATCAAAGATGTGTTCCTGCCACATAAAAAACTCTATTTCACTTCATGTTGTGAATCATAAACTCCAGTGTGTAATAGGAAAACAGATCCTGCTTAGCAGTGGTAGCAGCAGCTGAAATGTGTTGGTACAAGAGATGCTCAGGAGTGAGTGAGTACAGCACAGGGGTTGTAGTCGTCCTCCCCCATCTTGGTTTTGCTACTTAAGGATATTTGCATGAGAATAAAATCTGGTTCTTTGGCACTCATCTGCTCCTGCTGTTTATTCTTCGCTTGAGGTTATTGTCTCAGTTTGTGACAACATAATTGGTTTCTGTGGAGAAGATTATGATATTGATGAGACTTATATATGACTTCAGGTGAGGTGCAATCAAAGCAACAGTTCAAAATAGAAGGTACTGTCTGTTTTCCTGCAGTTTTCACTACGGCTCATTCAGCAGGGTAATTAAGGATGTTATTTATTACTGAACTGCACCAGGCAAAGCTGGAGTATGGACACAGTTCTGCTACTACAGGCAGGACTGGGGGCACTGCTGCTTATTTTGTGTTCTAAGCTGTTGTAAACTCCACCAGGCTGGGCAACCAGACGCTGTTCACACAAGGGTTGCTCACTATTTGCTGTAATTTAGTGTTCTCTGGTGTAGACAAGCTGAAAGAACCGAGCTGGAAAATGCTCTCTTAATAGTTCTTTCTGTGTATTAAATATTCCTTTGAATGGTTAGCTGCTCTTGTACAGGATGAGGGGTTTTGAGAGCAATTATAATCAGAAAAGTTTATTTTATTGTGTCGTTTCCCCTACGCTGATTCCCAATTTGCTCTTTTATATCACACTCTATCCCTTTTTTTTAAACACCATCTCGGCAAAGTTTACCTTGAGCTTGGAAATCATTCCAGGATATTCTTGGCGTGTGTATGTCTTCCCTCCTAATGCAGGCCTTGGAATTAAAGCTCATTTGTCACTTGTGGTGCTGCTCCAGTGGCATCCTGGACACGCAGGGCTGGGATGGGCTGGGCTGGGATACCCCTGGGGGTACCTGCAGCCCAGAGGAGCCCATGGAACATCAGGAGTGGGGATGCACCGCAGATGAGGAGCAGGATGATCTCTGCCATGATTTAATTTGTTCTGGTGTGACTGCTGGATTGTCCTTGGGGGATGTCACAAGGTGTTTTTTTTTTCTCCTGTCTGGATTAGGGAGCCAAAAGGCCGGAGGGACAAACAAGTGTGAGCCAGGTTACACATGGAACTGGGCTAGTGGAGACTTGGTGTGCCCAGGGGCAGGTGTGGGACCGGCGTCTTCCTTCCGGATGTCACCTGTTCTGCTGTGCTGGAGGCTGCAGTCGTGTCAGCCACCCTTGCTTTGGAGTGTAAAGCTCCCCTTTGTAGGCCTGTCATGAGACATGCATCCCCCCTTCCTCTCTCCTCCAGAAAACACTGCATTCTGATATTACCTTGTGATTCTGAAAGCCAAGGCCTTAGGCACATGCCTTTCGTGCCTCAGCTTTCGTCTGCTCCCACTCCTGGTTGTGCATGAACACAGTGAGGGGCGAGAGGAACCTGAGGAGACAGGCAGGGCACACCCCATGGCGCTGCAGGGAGCCCACTGTGCTCTGCTTTGCTCCCAGCCTGGTGGATGGGCAGGACAGGAACAGCATCACCTGCCACCCTTTGAGACTGAGCTGGCACGAGCACAGAGCACAGACAAGGAATGGAGAGTTACTATATCAAAAATACGGAAGGGGCATAATCACATGATTCATGTGGCTTTATCAGCTGTTGCCTGTAAATATGTCTTTAAAGTTTGACTCTATTTTCTTACTTAAACTCAAGTGACCAGGCTTAGGGTGGATCCTGGTGTCACAAGGGCTGTGCTGCTGTTTGCTCCCGTGCCAGCTCCTGCCTGTTGCTGCCTCTTCTCCTGAACTACCTGGACTGTTTGTGCCAAGTGGTAATTCAGACCAGGGAACTGAGCTGAAACTAGTTTGGCAAAAATCCTGATGCAAGGACCATTAGATGTGCTTCTTTATGGCTTCTTGGTTGCTCAGCACATGCAAATATTTAATCTCATGTTTAATTCTGTGTTGTGGGCGTAGGAGCCGCAGGCAAAATCCTAACAACTTGAGTGGAATCGGGATTTCCCCTGAAAGCAGGCCCATAAATCCAGTGGGAAATTGAATTCTGCAGCACTCAGATTCAGGCCTGTGCCCCCCAGCAGCAGGTTCTGGAGGCCAAGGCAGTGTCCGTGCTGCGGTGCTGCCCCCGCACCTTTGGATCCGAACAGGTCCCCACTGCCCGACGTGTACCATGTCACACTGCGGGGAGGGCATGAATTGTAAAGCCCGGGAGCGGGGCAGGGTGGTCGGAGTAGGGCTGGAAATGCCTCCCAGGGAGCCGGCAGAGGAGGGAGCCCCGCGGGGAGCAGCTCCTCGAGCCGGGGCGCCTCGCAGAGCCCATCGCATCCATCCCGGCCGGTCCTGCCGCTCGCAGCCCCCAGGTTCGCTCGGTGCCTGCTCCTGCCCAGGGACGGAGGGTGTTTCTGGCTGCCGCGCGGCGCTGGGACCCGCAGGTAGCGCGGTGTAGGGTGTGTGTGAGTGTGTGTCTGTGTGTCTCTGTGCGCCTCTCCTTTGTCTGAGCAGCCCGAGCAGCGCCGAGCGCCCCGCGGGCGGCCGCGCATCGCATCTCATCTCCCCGCCCCGCTCGGCTCGGCTCGGCTCGGCACGCCCCGGCCCAGCCCAGCCCGGCCCGGCCCAGGCCGGCCCGGGGCTCCTCCACCCCCGCGGGGCCCATCCATCGCCTTGGAGCCCCCGGGCCCTGGGAGCGGGGCTCCGCCAGCAGCGCCGCTCCAGCCATGTCAGCGCGGCTCCGCCTGGGCCCACCATGAGCCATGGCCATGTCTGCGAGCGCCGACGAGGAGGACTTCGAGTCGGAGCCGGAGCCCGAGCCGGGGCCGGGGCCCGAGCCGGGGCCGGAGCAGGTCCGGGGCGGGCGGCGAAGTTTGCAGCGGGAAGGGAGAGGGGAGGAGGCCGGGCCGGGCAGCGCCGCGCCGGCCGCGGGCACGGGAACAATGTGGGGTCGGGAACGGCGCCGGGACGCGCCGGGCGGGGCCGCGGAGCCTCCGCGGGGCGGGCCGGGCTGGGATCGGGAGCGGGATCGGCCTCGCCGCCGCCCGCACCGCCCGTGCCTCCCGGGGCTGCCCTGCCCTCCGCACGGGCGTTGTGGTGGGGGTTTTTTCAGGGTTTATTTCCTCCCTCTTTTTTTCTATCAAGATTCCTCAAATAGCTGAGAGGGCTGCGGGACTTGGGGAGAGAGTCTTGATGCTGAGCTTGGTTACCTTGTCTTGGTTTGATTTATAGCCAAAGCCTCCCTTCCATTCCCAGGGACGAGGGATGTGGAATAAAGAGAAGGATGTGTGCCGAAATGAAAGGAGAACTTTTATTAATACTTGCAGGGTTTAGTCTCTGAAGGCTTTTTTTTCTCCTGTGGGGGAAGATAATAAACTTTTTGCATTTAGGAAGTAATCTGTGAAAAATAATCCAGAACATATGTTCTAGATCGTGTATTTTACTCTCTTAAGAACTACCTAAGCAATTAAAAACGCACTAGGAATAGCATTAAACACGTGTATGCAATTTAAACATAAACTTGATAGTTTTGTTTGTAATTCAAGGTGTTCTGCTCTTTCCAATAGCCTAATATTTTGGTTTTAGAGACAAATCTGTACATAGGTCTGGTGTTGTGTTTATCCTCCAAAACGTTGTTTCTGATAACTTTACCTTGCTTGGCTTCAGAATTGCGCCCAGAAAGCGGGGCCAGAGGAGAGTGTGGGGTGGTGGTGGTTGTGCCCTGGTGCTCCCAGGGGTGGCACATCTGGGGTGGAAGCCTTGGCAGAGGGTTCCTGTGCTGCCCTGCCTGGTGTGGTGTCAGTCCAAGCATCTAAGCTGAGGTTTGCATGAGTAACTTTATCAAGCCTTTACTTAATTCTGGGGGTTGTGTGAGTGTGCAGGCCTGTTCTGCTGCTCAGTTCACTGCTATGTGCCCAGACCTGGTTGTTAAAATATCTCAGTCCCCTTCCTTCTCTTATATTTTGTCCCATGCCAGGCCTCTTCCATTTGCCTCTGTCTTGGTGCAATCACTGCACCCTTTTCTGAAGGAGCTGATGGTTGGGGAGCAGATTGGCCTCAGCTGTCTTGTACCAGCTGTGAAATTGCTACTTGGAGGTGCTGGTTCTTGCTGGATGAATCTGGAAAGTTGGTTATGTCCTGGGATTCTTCAACTCTTCTAAAACCTGAGGCTTTCATAGCTTTTTTCATGTCTTAAAAGATTAAAACAAAAGTTAAAGCAAGAAAGGGGAAATCTTTCTTTTGGAATTTTTCTTGGGAGTCTTGGTCTGATCCTAAACTGTAACACTGTGACCTATGTACCAAAGACCTGTGGAATGTTTTCCTTTTTGTTAGAACTGTTCCAGTGGTAAAACACCTCATGTAGCTCCAGCTGTATTTTCATACAAGGCTCCCTTAATGTTCAGTTACTCTGTTTTTCTACACTGGATGTTTCAAATGGATGTTGTCACTCTCTCTCCTGCCACAGCTCCTGGTACGTAACAGGTGACAGCCTTCAGCTCTGCAGGTGTAGCTGAACAACACAACATCAGCTGCAGGTTTGGGCACTTGGGACTTTCTCCTGACTTTCATTCCTCTTTCCCTAGTTTGTGTCCAAAGTAGGAAGGCAAAAGGACTGTTGGATTTCCCAGCATGGAGCGGGCAGGATTTACTGTTGGAGTTGGAGGCAGCACTGGGGGCTTGGCAGTGTGTGGGTGCCAGGGCATGTCCTGCCTGGTGCTGGCCCTGCCCCAGCCCACCAAGGTGCTTGGGGTAGGGAGAAATTTGGTCTCTGACTGTTGCACTTGAGCGTGTGTGTGAACAGAGAAAAGTGCTCCTGGCTGGGGCAGGGGGAGTTGTCCTGCAGCAGTGCTAAGGAAGAGGGTGTTTCCCACAGGGTGCCCCAAGTCTGTGTAACTTACTGCTGTCTTTAAGAGCTCCTACTTTGGATGCCGCTTATCTCCAAAGGCATGTTTTTGCCAGTATATCTTATTTCACCCTCCAGGCCTAACTTCTACCTCCTCAGCACCAGAGGAAAATGAAGGGGGGCGCTGGTGTTGGCACTGATGTGCCAGTTTATCACTCCTTAAAAAACATGGCTGTGTTGGCAGAAAAGCTGCTGGAGTGTCACTGATGCCCAGATGAACCTGCAAAGCATAAACTTTTTTTTTTGTAGGAAATAATTGTTATTGTTGATTCCATAGTGGAGCTCTGTGTGCACCTGGCAGGGGTCACTGGGAACCATGTTGCTTTTTGTAGAGGAGGACAAGGAACTTTGGAGGTATGAACTGGAGGAGATGGTGGCAATGGACATCTGGAGAGGATTAATCCTGATTGGGGATGGCTGGGCTTGGAAAAGTTCCAGCACCTTCCCTTTCCCTCTGGCTCTGCTTGCTTAATGAGGGACCTTGGAGTTGTCTTGTGGGACACCTCCACCCCAGCAGGAACATATTCCTGTGGAGGGTGATGACTGTGAATAGTCACTGCTAGAGGAAAGCAGCTCTCCTGGGGTTTGTGTGCAGACATTTGGCAGAGAGGCTTTAGTCAGACATGATAGATCCATGATGTTGGCATGTGCTCTGCATTTCATACAACTTTTAAGGATGTTATTGGTGTCAGTGTGATTTTTGCTGCCTCAATCGAGCTCCTTCCTCGTCCCCACTGAATTCCTGCAGTTACATCATCCTGTCCTTCCTTCTTCCTCCCAAGTTCTTCCTTTGACAAGGGTTTCTGTTGCTAAAGAGATGTGGGGGTTTGGGAGCTGCAGGGAAGCTGTTCAGTAGCAGTGCCAAAGAACTGTTGACTGGGTTGTGATTATCTATTCCCAGGCTGCCCAGGAAGTGGTGGAATCACTGTCCCTGGAAGTGTTAAAAAAACATCTGCTGTGGCACTTGGGGACGTGGTTTAGTGGTGAACGTGGCAGTTGGACTCGATTATCTTGGGGGTCTTTTGCACCCTTGAGGTTCTGTGCAGTGCCTGGCAGGGGGCGTGTAACAGGCTGTCCCTGCCAGGGGCCAAGGCCAGTCCCTGCGTTCCAGAGTTAATGGGGAGTTGATCACGGGATGCTTCAGACACCTCTGGTGTGTTGGTGTGTCTGTCCTTGGGCTACACCAGTGCTGGTCACTGTCAGTTTGCTTGGGTTTCTCAGCAGGGAGGCCAAAGTTGCATGGCTGGGAGAGGGACACGGCACTGGGACAGGCAAGGACAGCAGCAGACAGGGAGCCTTGTCCTCCAGAACTTCCACCCTGTTTGGAGGGAAGAATGTCCTTCTGATGCAGTGGGAAGAGACAAGGAAGTAACTGGCCAGAACCCTTTGCTGTGTCACCCTGTGGGGGTCTCCAGTGCCCAGTATCACCCCATGACCCACCATGTTCAGGGTGGTGTTTCACTTGGGAATTGTGGGTTTACGTGTGTGCCTTGTGGTTTTTGGTTTTGTTTTTTTATTACTATTATTTTATTTTTCCCTGTTGTTGGTTTATCAGCCCTTATAAAGATCTGGTAATTAAATTTGGCTACTCTAATTCTGTTAAAACAATGGCATTGGGGTGCAGTGCCATATAAAGCTCCAAGTGCAGGACTGGCACCTGGTGAGTCCTGGATCCTCATCTTTGGGTGTGGACGTGATCAAACTACGGTAAATAAGAATAATCAAAATTTGTCCATGTCTTACAGAAGGAAATCACCCACCTTGCAAATGGAAGGGTTACATCTGTGTGGCACAGCATCCTGAACACTCTGCACACAGGGTGGCTTGTCCTGGGGAGGTTTACACAGGGGTTCCTACGTGAGCTGCTCAGGTTGTGGGAAGTGTTCAGGGTCTCACTGAGCTGACCACGTGAGGAGCCCTTCAGAAGGGCCCTCTGTGTGTCCCTGTGTTTTTCTCCGAGCTGTTGAGTCTGAAATAATGGTTTGGTGCTGCTGGCAGCAGTTTAAGCAGGTCATTGAAACTGTGGTGGAGTAAGACCTGTGCCCCGGTAAAGGCCACTCGCACAAGAGATTATTTCTGGGCTGAAGACTTTGTCAGCCTTGCTTTGAGGGCCAGGACCTCCTTCCTCTTGGACTCTGTCGCAGGGTCAGCTGATCTTCCTCTCTAGAGCAGAGGAGTTTGTATGTGAAGTTGCTTGGTGACATCCCCAACAGAGCCCACTTGGTGTTGGGACAGCAGCTGGGGAACATCAGCACCTACTTAATGATGCATTTAACAGCCGATAGCTCTTGAAGTGTTGTCTCTAAAACTTGATGTTCTTGGTATTTTTGTTTGCCCGAGGTCTTTATTCCTTGTGTAACTGAGAAGGTTAGAAATCTGTTGCTGTGAACATCAGGGCTGTGTTTCTGTTGCAGTTAGGGTTGTGCTCGGGGTAAAGGCCCTTCCTTGGTGCCTGTGGTCCTTCTGACCCAGATGTGCTGAGGGACCTGGGAGCAGGCAGTGGAACCTGTCCCTGGGAGCAGGCAGTGGAATTTGTCCATAGCCAAGATAAACTGATATTCCAAGCAGTGAATTCCCGGTAACATTTCCCAGGGGTTGATGTAGAGTTGGCAGTGCTGTACCTGGGCTTATTCCCAGATCTGCACAACCCTGTTGAGAGACTGGAATTGCTGATGACCACCACACCTAGGGCATATTGCGTTTGGTGGGGTCTGTAGGAGCCCAGCACTTCAGAAAACGAGTTGGCTGCTTAGTCCCCTTTCCTGGGTGGGGAGTGGGTGTCTTCAAGCACTGTGCTGTGGGAGGGTGAGCCCAACTTAATGACTTGTAAATGGCTTTGTAGTTCATACTATGTTAAATTTGATGGCCCAGGTTTACTCCCAGTACTCAGGTGCTGTGTCTGCTTCAGGGACAGGAGGAAGTTACCTTTGTGTGTCACAGTAGTAATCTGGGGAGGACAAAAGAAAAAAAGCCCAGCAGGGTGTCCTGTTCACATGCCTAGAAGGCAGAGCAAGTCCACCAGCTTTCTAGGTTTCAGTGTAATGGGGATTTAGGATATTAATCCTAATATGTTTCAGCAGCTGCTTGCACAGCCCTTGGGAGCCTGGCAGAGTGACTGTCATCACTTCAGCATCCTCCTGCCTCTCTTGAAGGCTTGCTGTGGCCATAGTAGAATGAGCACAGTTCTGTGGAGGTGCTGGAGAACGTCGGGGTTGGATGGGGATGGTGTTTCAGGCCCTGACCTCTGTGGTAAGGTTTAATTAAAAAAAAAAAAGTCTTCAAGTGTGGTTCAATCTTTGTTTCCTTGGTAGTTCTCAGAGGGGGCTGCTGGGGGCTACAGAGCCAGCAGGCACAGGCTGTGCCTGGGGTGTCACCTCCTTGGGAAAGGACATGGTGGGATCTCAAGGAGGGAGACTTGGCTGGCCTAGAACCCAGTTTAGGGCTTGCTGAGCCTGAGGCTGTGGAGCTGCTGTTTGCTGGTCACCCAGGGCAAGGAGTCCTGCCACCCCCTACCAGTTGCTCTTTGTTTGCAAGACAAATCCATGGAGTTGTGCTGGGAGGGTGGCAAGTTGGAGTACAGAGATGGGGACACGAGCTGCGAAGGAAGTCCACCTCATCTCACTACCAGGGCTGCTAAATGGTAAAACTGCAGGCTGAGCTGGAAATCCTGCAGCATCTCCTCACTAACATCAACCTGGAATTTATCTGGCTGTCTGCCATGTGCTAAATAAACCCCAAGCCATGTTGGAGGCTCCTTCTACCCCCTTGAATCCCAGCCCCTTTCTGGGATAGCAACCCACAGACCAGATTTTCTTCTGTGGAGGTTTTTAAGCGCCCACTTTGGAGCCCCTTGAAACTGGATACTAGTGGGAATTCCTGCAAGGCCTCTCTAGCCTTGCTGGCTTCGACATCCTGGAGTGAAAACGTGGCTTGGATTGAGGATTGGTAGGCTGGTGAATTAGTACAATTGCTTGAATAGGTTAAGGAGCAGTGAGGAGGTCTGGGTAGGTGAGAAGTGTTGGGTACAGTGAGATCTGGGGCTGCACCTCTGCCCTGTGCTGGGGATCTGTAAGGAAATCTGAGCTGTGTGCTGTGGTCTGGCTTCAGATTTGTTCTTGTACCTTCACCTTCCTGCTTTATGGGTTCTTTAGGATTCTGTGTTCAACTGATGCCTTTTTACCTCTTGCATCTTTGCAGTGTCCTGGCACTTGCCCTGCTGTCCTCAGAATTAGGACTTGGCTCGTTTTACTGTGGCACAAGCAGGAGTTTTCTTTCAGCTGGAAAAGTACCGAGTTTGATTTTTCCTTGAAAGTGATTGCATTTTACAAACACCACTCTGGTGGTGTCAGCTGTTGTTTGCCTCCCTAAACTTTATCCCGTTCCATCCCAGTGGGAAGGAGTCAGGTGCCCATGCAGAATCTCCGAGGTGCTGTTGGCTGAGGGAGCTCTCCCAGGTTGTTGTGCATGTTTGGGTTTAACTTGTTCCCGCTGTTATCCAGCCTTTGGTCCCTGCTGCCCCTTCCTAGTGGAGGGAGACTAATAAAGAGAGTGGAGGAGTGATTCATGCTGAGGAAGAAAATTATCTCTTATCTAGGTTGCCTCTAAGCCAGTCCTGCCAGAGACGACTTTATCCTTGAGAAGCTGCAAAGTTGGTCTAGGAGGTAAATATTTATTCTTTAGAGTGTCTGACATGGATCTGAGATCCAGGCAGGCAGTGTGGTTGGGATGGGGAGGAAGCTGTGCTGTCTGTTCACAGAGCACAGCCAGATTCCCCCTGCACACAGAGCAAAATCTGCTCCGGAAAAGTGGAATTAAAAACTTGCTGAAAGCTGTGTGACCTCATGGCCTGTGTTTTCTCCCACCTACAGTAGGTGTGTAGGAGAGAAAGCTTAAGAGGTCTTGCTCCTGGCTCCTTTGTGCTCCCAGCACTGAGATTCCTGGGATGCAGGCTGTTAAAATATCAGCACTCTTCTGCAGCTTAGAGAAAGTCACTGGAGCTTTGCTAAGTCAGCTGGGAGGAAGATGAAATACTCTGCAGTGTGGCTTTTCTTCAGGGTTGTATGGCAGGACACTTAGGGAGGCTTTTGTAGAACCAAGTGGAATGTTTCCACAGCTCTTCTTTGCAAATCTATGGTGGAATTTCTTCCTGTCTTCCTACAGCCAACCTGCCCCTGCCCTGGTGATGGCCCAGAATTCAGCTGGAACAGAAAGTGAAACTGGCTGGTCTGTTGGTCATGTGCTGAGATGTGCAGAAAGTGCAAAAGTTGTATAAATGCTAAACCAGAGGAACTGTGCAGTCCTGTTATTATCATCTTTGTGGAGAAAGCTGTCAGTGGTCAGAATGAGCCAAGCCAATTCTTGCATAATTAGTCCCATACAATTACATGGCATTCAGTGAAGTTTGGCTTGAGCTGCAAGTTCTTGTGTGTAACAGGGAGTTTCTGAGGAGAACATGACATTTGGATGTCCAGAGTGAATATGTTGCAGTTAACCTAATCATTTCAAATCTTTTCATGCTCCTTTAGCTTCTGTCTTAGAGGTCATTGAAATCTAGACCTGGGATACCCTTTTTAGCCTTTGCAGAGCATCAGTTGGTGTTCTATTTTTGAGCACTTGCTGGTGATGGATATGAGGGGAGCTACTTTGGAAGGGTTTTGTAGCATTTGTGTTCTATTTCCTACTTAATCACTTGGCAGTAGTTCATGCTCTCCTGGTTTTTGGGGGACATTGCTGAGACTTGAGCCACTTCTGAGTGTTTCCTTGCTGTATTTAACCTCAGAATTCCTTCTGCTGCCTCCTTGGATTCTGCTACTTCCACTGGAGGAGAGCAGACCTTTTGGCTTAACCTGAGCACAGATCTAAGAGCTGCCTCGCCCAGACCTCAGTGTTGGCACAGATAATCTCTTGACCTGAGCCAAGCATGTTGACTGGGCCTTGGTCCTGTGTAAATTGATTCTCCCTTCCATCCTGTTGAATCACAGAATCACAGACTATTCTGAGTTGGAGGGACCCACAAGGATCATTGAGTCCAACCCTTCAGTCAATGGCCCACACAGGGGATTGAACCCATGGCCTTGGCATTATTGCAACCAAGTTACAGCCAACTGAGCTGATCTCAGGGTTGAAGTGGGCTTGCTCTGGGTTTGGGATCTCATTTATGTCCTGGTCTCTTTGTCTTTTTACAATTCATCTTTCACTGGAAAGCTAACAGGACTCCTTTAGCTCTGAGAGCGATGATGTGACTCCACTGAGTGTTAATCCCCTATGAGTGTATAATTCCACTACACCTGTTGTTTTTCTGCCCCAGGTGCCCCAGCTCGTGCCCGTGGCAGCTCTGTGGCCTGGCTGGGCTGCAGGCCCAGCGCCTGACCGTGTGTGTGTGTGTGTGTGTGTCTGTTCCAGAACAGGGCGGTGGGACGGCCCAAGGGGAAGCTGGGCACAGCCGCGGCGGTGAAGCTCGCGGCCAACCGGACGGCGGCGGGCGCTCGGCGCAGGAGGACGCGATGCCGCAAGTGCGAGGCGTGTCTGCGCACCGAGTGCGGGGAGTGCCACTTCTGCAAGGACATGAAGAAGTTCGGGGGCCCCGGCAGGATGAAGCAGTCCTGCATCATGAGGCAGTGCATCGCGGTGAGTGTGCCAGGCGGCCGGGGGGGACACGGACAGCCTTGGGGGCAACCCCTCCCTCTCAGCTCAGAATCCTTCCAAGGCTTAAACCACAATGGCTTAAACTTCCTAGCCCAGCAGTGTGGAAGGAGGGGTTAGCAGGACATCAGAAATCAGCATCGCACCACACTGAAACACTGGGACTGGGGGAGAAGGGGAAGAGTGGGAAGTTCTGATTCAAATGGTGAAGAGTCATACTCAGATCTCAAAATTTCCTGAGGAAACTGCCTGCCATCTTAACTACATAACCAAGTTAAGATGTGGAGAAATCTTTGACCAGCATCCTCCAAGATTTTGGTGTTGGTGGCCCCAGGCTACCTGAGATCTGAATTTTGGTTTGTTTGCTGTTATGTAGGCAGAGAGCAGAGGGTCTGATCCAGATGAGACATCAGCCCAGGGTCTTGTCTTCTTCCTCAGGGACTGGAAATGGCTGTCAGGGAAAGAGCAGCAGCACAGGGCAAGTGGGGAGTCTGTTTGCTGGGCTCCTGTGCTACATTGCCTAGAATCTTCTTGAGTCACAGGTGATAGCTTTCTATTTAACAAATATTGACAGATTAATCTTCCATTAAGTTGTTCAAGCAGCTTTTGAATCTGTTGCTGCCGTGCTGACTGTTGTGGAGCTTCTCCTCAAGTCTCATGTCTGCAGTGCCTCGTTCAAGGCCAAAAATCAGCTCTAGCTTTTATCTTCATTCTTTGGAAGGTCTTGTTTATGCCGTTATTTAGGGTTCGGTTTTCTTTTGTTGTTGTTTTTTTAAAGAAAGGAATGTTGTTTATTCATAGCTGAAATATCACCCCATCCCTACTGATTTCTCTTGTTCCAGTTCCTCTCACTTAGTATTTGTTTTTTTCCCTTTAATTCTGATGAGAGACTGAAGTGGAGGCATTAAATGACTTTGCCTGACACTGATAAGAAGCTGATAAGCACTTAAGGTTTGCAGTAGTTGCTCCTGGTGGCTCTCTGTGCTGTTCTAAGCTCTGCACTGTTCCTGGCACACAGGATTGGGTTCAGCACTGCTGGATCATTCAGTAAAGTACACGGCATATCCACCTTTCCACAGAGTGCTTTTGCAGCTCCAGTGTCTTTTCTTTGAACACTTGATTTCCTGGAGTGTGGCATGAATTGAACAGCATGGATGAAGAATTTATTATTCTCCAGGGGCAAGAAATAGTGAAATCATGCTGCCTTTTTAGTGGAAGGATTAAATTAGGGCTGCAGTGAGCTTTCTCATCCTCACTGATGAAGGAAACTTTCATACTAAGCTGTTTCACACAGGCTGAGCCTTTTGCAGATGATCCGGGTTCTCTTCTAGCTGAGTGTAGTCATCCTCTTTCCCCCAAAGAAGATTTATTTTTCTTCTTGGTGCCTTCTTTGCTTTCCAGAAGCTGTGGCTGAAGCCCAGGGCTTGCTAGCCAGGGGGCTCTGATTGCTTGTCCTGCCCTCACATTCATTGAAAATGCCATCTCTGCCCTTTATAGGTTGCTGTAAATACCAGGAGGATTATTACAAACTCTCCTGGAGCAGCAAAGGACCAGAAAATTAACAAGTTGAACTGTTGTAACTTTTAAGGTGCTTTACATTTCTACAAGCAATCCTGTTGTCTTTGCTCTTGTTCTCTAACAATTCAGTGGCAATATGTTGTGGTACCTATCCAACAGCTTCCAGCCAAAAAAATCCTGTCAGAAAGATGTGGAAGGCTCTGTGGAAGTAATGATCCCTGCAGTTCTGGGATTGTGCTTTCCTCTGGTTAATAACATTGACAATATTAACTAGACACAGCCTTTCATTAAACTCAGAAGCCTTAGGAGAGCTGATTGTACTGCTGCTTGGAGAGCAGGAACCTCTTCTGCATCACCAGCTCAGTCAGGAGGGGAGGCAGGAGTGCCTGGGACACACAGAGCTGCATGGAATGGCTCTGCAGGGAATGTGGGGCTCTGTGCTGGGAGGATGAGCTGTGACAGCACGGCTGCTTTTCCAGCAGCCCTTCAGTGGGGCAGAGCCTGCTGGGGCACAGAGGAGATTCCCTGGACAAGCAACACCCTAGACATCCTTGCTCCCAACAAGAGAAACTGCCGTGCTCCTGGGATGGTGGCTCTTGTGTGGACAGAGCCCTGAACAGCCTGGCTTTTCTGGGGTGTACCTGCTGCTGGAATGGAATGCTGGGGATTCCTATTCTGTGCTTGGAGGAAGGGTGGGAATTAAACAGGACTTGAAAATTGCTTTTAAAATGGGTAAGTCCTGGCATGAGGAGGAAGGAAGGTGTTGCCACGACTAATGGGTCAGGTGTGGGGCAGAGCACTGTGCCCTGGCTTGGGACAGTTGTGCTGAAATGTGCTGAAGGATGCTCTGCTGCTGCCAAAATTTGGGTTGCTGTGCAGGTATCCACTTAGGAATCTCATTCACTCCATCTACAAGAGATCCTTGCCAGGAAAAGCCACATCTTTGCCTCTGGCTGTGTAAGAGTTAAGGACTTGCAGCCTCATCGATTGCACTTCCCATTATGGGCAGCTTAGGGTCTTCCTTTTCTTTTTTGTAATGAGGTTCATACCTTATTGCTGCAAACCAGAAGTTTGTTAATCATTAGCAGAAAGGTGGCTTTTTAATTAGAGTGGCATTCAGTGCTCTGACATGGGTGACAGATCTGTGAGATGCTGCAGTTCCCTCAGTCAGGAAAGATCAGTGTGATCTCACTTGTGGCACTTGCAGGAGAGAATCCTCTCTTTAAGTGTGCAGAGGTTTTTGCAGTGCTCAGGTTGGGAGCAGGGCCCTGGATAATGGGCTGTCAGTCAGGAAGGGTGTTCCTGGGTCTGTTGAGGGTTTGCTGTGAGCCCTGAGCAGGTCCCACACCATCTGTGTGCCCTGCCTGTGAAACGGGAGCTGCCACGGCACTGCTCGGCCTGTGGAGCCCAATGGATGTGAGTGGGGATGTCCCAGGCTGCTTCTCCCCCTCCCACTGTACACTGGTGAAGTGGCTTGCATGCCAATGTCTGTGTCAGCTCACAGATTCAAGGAACCCACCAAAAACGCATTTTCATCCATCCCTGGAAAGCTCCATGGATCTCTGGTGCTGCTACAGGGAGGGCACTTGGGGGAAACATTTCCTGTGGTGCTTGGTCTGGGTACCCAGCCTCAGTTTGTTACCAGTTTTTCTTGCCTTCATGGCATTTTGCATAATTAATCCCTACTTATCTCCCCTTTGAAATGAGGATATTGTAACTGCACATTGAGTTCTTCTGTTTTCATGTCTCCATGTCCTGATCAATTCTTTCTGATGCCTAAACAGCCGGTGTTGCCTCATACTGCTGTGTGTCTGGTGTGTGGAGAAGCTGGGAAAGAGGACACTGTGGAAGAGGAGGAGAGCAAGTTTAATCTCATGCTAATGGAATGCTCCATTTGTAATGAAATCATACACCCAGGATGCCTTAAGGTGAGTACAAGGATGTGATACATGTTGGAAACAAAAGCTGAATTAGTTATCACCTTAATGTAAAAGTCGTGCACAGAAATTGAGAGGGTTTCAGGTTTTCATCTTTGGACTCTTAAGTGAGCAAAGAGCTGGTGTGAGGAGCAGGGTGAGAGGCAGCCCTGACTGGGAGGGGGAGATCCCTGAGGCAGCAGCATTCCCTGTGAGCAGAGACTGCCTTTGGATGGCCCTGAGGGGTGTGGGCATGCAAAGGTCTTGTGGGCTTGTTTTGTTTTTCTTTTCCTTCTTTTTGCCTGTTGTTTAAGGAAGTGAGTTGTTTCAGCTGGGACAGGGAGGACACTGATCTGCCTGTCCTTCGGGATGGATAGTCCCAGCTCAGTGTCAGCAGCTCCTTCCTGTGTCCCACAGTGCAGAGGAGCAGTTTGCTGCTGGCGTGGGCCTGGCACAGATGTGCCTTTGGGTGGCAGCTGGCTGCAAAGATGTCATGAGCAAGTGTTGGGGCATGAAGAGTGCAGGTCTGGAGAGCAGCCTGAGCGGGTGTCAGGCTGCAGGAGTGCTCACCCTTGGCTGACTCGAGCCCTGTGAGCAGCTGGATTCTTTGCTGGTAACAAAAGTGTCATTTTGGGCATATCTTTGTGCATTAGCATTTAGAAGCCTCCTTTCTCTGGAGCTGCTTTCTTTCAGCTGATCAGCCATTTCCTGTTGCTGATTTGTTTATGGTTAAAGTCATTTGCCAAAGCAAATGTGTCCTGACACACAATGCCCCAGAAAGCAGCTTTTGGGCCCTTCTGGGATCTTGGGGAGGAGAGGTATGTCTGTCCCTTTGCAGGCCTGGGGTGAAGCTCTCCTGGCCTGGCCTGTCCCCTGCTCTGTATGTGGGGCTGCATCAGGCTCTGGGCTGTCACTTATTAGAGCAGAACTGGGGAGTTGGCAAACCAGAGCTGTGCCAGTCTCCCTGATCTGTGGAACTGGTGCTTGCAGCTCCTGCCCCAGCTGGGCTCTGAAAGGGAGGTGTGCCTGCTTGGCTCTGCCTAAAGCAAAGCTTCAGGGGCTGGGGAGGGAGCTGCTGCTTTTCAGAGGTTCCTTCATTTTGGCTGCCTTGCTGTTCCAGTCCTTGCTGAGTGCCCTGTGCTCCCCCATTTCTGGCTTTGCAGTGTCAGGGACGCTTCAGGGCTGAGTCCAGAGGACACACTTGTTGTCTCATGGCAGCTCAAGTGTTGTTTCCTCTCCTGATACTACATTTGGGGCCAGTTGTACAGGATGTGGGTCAGGCCTGTGAAATCAGGCAAGTGCTGTTCGTTCTCTTACACATGTGGTGTTCTGAGTGCTCTGGGGTAACGAGGAACAGTGTTGCTTTGGGTGTTTCTGACAATTAAGCACTGGGAGATTTACTGTGTGCCTTGTGTGTCTTGTATTTTGATTTTTTTGGTGCTTCTGCTGAGCTGAAACGGTGAGTAACTGATGCTGTGTATTTACTGAGGAAGGAGGGCACTGGTAGGATTTCAGAACTGTCTTGGAAGGAGAGATGAGACTGCCCAGGGGAGCAGCAAAAGGAAAACGGAGTCTCTTCCTTGGACCCTTCTTGCTCTTTATTCCCAGGTTCTATGAGTTCCTGCCAGACAGAATCTCTTGCCATGTTTACATGTTGCTGGAGCCCTTGAGCCCTGAGGATGGAGCGGAGGGAGCCCATAAATAGCCTTTGATGCAGCCCCAGCCCCGGGGCAGCTGCTTGGGCTGCCCACAGGGGAAAGTCCCTTCCTGTCCCACTTGGGAAACAGCAGTACCATGGGAGCTGTTGGTCACCTCCAGCTAAATATCTGGCAAATGCACATTTCACAGAGTATTCTGACTTGGAAGGGACCCACGGGGATCATGGAGTCACTTCTTGAGTGAATGGCCCATGCTGGGATTGAATCCACAATTTTGGTGTTATTGGCGCCGTGTTCTACCCAGCTGAGCTCATCTCAGGGTCAGGGAGACTGGAATAAACTGGACCAGTGAGGAGAGGATGTCCTTTCCTGGCTTGTTCCCACATGGAGTGAACTCTCTCCAAGATGCATCTCTGGAGCTTGTGGAGTAGTTTGGCACCTGCAGTTTGTTCCCCTGGGCAGGTTGTTCCTGCTTTGAAGTCCATCCTTTTCCAGCTTCCTGATTTGGCTGTACCTGTTTATGGTGGGTTTTCTCCATGAAACAGCAGTGTCAGAGGATGGCTCTTTGAGGAGTTAAATGAGGGGTAGCTCAGGTACATTTGTGCTGTGGCACACTCAGCCCTTGCTGGGGGAGTCCTGGGTACCAGAGCCCTGAATTCCTTTTGCTGGAATGGCTTTGAGGGCAGCTGGGATGTTCCATGTGCTGAGCAGTGTCCTGGGAAGTTCTGACATTCTTCTTCCCTTGACAATACAACACCAACACACTCGTTCTGCTGAACAAGTTTCTTATGAAAATGATCTTGGGAGTGTTTTGCAAGCACAGTGCTGATCCAGAGGGAGCTCCAGAGGTGCTGGGATGAACATTGCCTTCCACTGCTATGGAGTGTTCCAGTTGAACCAAGAGTGGGGAATTCTTCTTCCTACATTTCAAACTGCTGGTGCTGCTGGTTAGCACACGTGAGTGCAGCCTGATGCTGTTTCCTGAAGGAGAAGGGGTTCCTTTTCCCCAGTGGGAGCCTGTGCTTTTCCATCATAGGTGGATGTAGTGGTAATGATGAAAGTGAATATTTGGGTGCCTTGTCAGAACAGCAGGAACTGCAAGGCCTTCCCCAGCACAGCTTCAGCCCAGGTGTGTCTCGCTGCCTGCTTCAGTCTTGGCACTGTGAGAATTCCTGGCTGTCCCTCAGTGATGCAGGATCAGCACCCTGGGGTCTCCCTGGTGCTGCAGGAGGGTTTTTTCTGTCTCTGCCCTGGCTGAGTTGCTGCCCTGGTGCTGCAGGAGGGTTTCTGTGACACCTCACACTGAGGCTGTAACACCCACCTCTGTCTGCAGCAAACACTCAGAACTGGCTCCCACCCAGCCTGAAAGGCTTGGGACACATTCAGTGGCTGGTCTGTGTGTGTCTAATTAGTTTGCTTACAGAGCCTCACATCTGTTCAGCTCCTTGAACTTCACAGAAGGGACAGAGCTGTAATGCTTTCCCTTCAGCAGCCCTTGTTCTATATTCAGTGCGGGAAATAACTTGTTCCCAACTTGGGCTGGGGCCAGGGATTGTTCCCCTGAGGCAGAGATGTATACAACAACTCCTGGAGTATCTTACACCTACCATGGGAAAGAAGGTTCAAAGGCACACAGTTGTGATAAAACCAGTATTTAAATTCTGCCCACTTCATTTACTCATTTATTAACTCCTGGAGACTTGCTGAGAGACTGACATGTCATCACTCTCACTGGATGGTGGAACTAGAATGGCTGCTGTCTGGCTCAGGGACTTGAGGAAGCAGCTCCTGAATCCAAGGGCTTGTTCCTGCATAGTCAGTACCTTTTCCCTGAGCTGGGAGGAGAGGAGGAAATGTTTCAGAAACATGAAAAATCTGCAGATCTCTGCCCCTGCCTGTTCCTGTCTGTTGCTGCTGCTCTGCTGCTGCCAGTGCCCAGCTGTTAGTCTGGACAGCAGCATGTTTTGTTGTCTACAATAGTAATAAATTAATATTTTTCTTGGTTCCCCCCCCCCCAGTTTTTTTTCCTGAATATATCACTAAATCCTTAAATGGGAATGTGCCATTAGTGAGCATGTGTGGAGGGTGTATCTTATGTCTTTTCTGAAACACCTCTCTCCTGTTTGGGAAGCAATTCAGGCTCCTCTGTGGAAATTCAGTAACCAGCAGCCTTCCAGCTGCGTGGGGCAGGACTCTGCTTTGGTTGGAGTGTAACAGCACTGAGCATAAAACACGGAGCTTTCTCTCAGAAAGCAAAATGTCAGGCTCAGAGGTAGTAGGGAGTCATCAGCCCTTCTCTCCCTCACACTGGCTGGGGATCTGGGGGTGTGAGAAACCCTAAAAATGCCTCCATGTGTCCAGTCTTGTGAACAAACGTGCCTGTTCTGGAGCTGACTTGGCAGCCACTGTTCCCACTGGCACATGGGCTGAAGGGCTGCAGGCCTGGGACTGCTAGTTCTGATCCAGAAAGAAAAGTATTTTAAGGAACACTTGATTACAGTGCAGGGAGCTTTGCTGCTAAAAATGCCCAATGGGATTAATGTATGTGAGAATGTGTATGGGAGAAATCCTGCCTGTGGAAGGATCAGGCTGTGCCTCCCCAGGAGGGGACGGGGATTGGGGTGTGCAAAGACACCATGTGGGTGGGAGGACGTTTGGAGGTGCTGTGATTGCAGTCCTGGCCCTTGGGGGGTTGGTTGGGGCTGGGGGTGTTGTCTGGTGTTTTTCCAAGAGCAGAATGTGTTCACTGGGATTGGCACTGACCTTCATACAACGCCCAGGGCTGACCCCTTCGTCAGATGTCCCTTTGGCCGGAGGGCCTTCCTCCCTGTCATCATCAGAGGGCTGGCTGGGCAGGACCTGGGGCTGGCTCAGCACCAGCAGGATGGAGCAGCACCTGCCCTGCTCAGGGTGTCTGCTCAGCCCTTGGGAGAGCAGCCGTTGATCCGAGGAAACTGAATTGTACCAAATGCCTGGGAATGATCCTGGTCTTCAGCACGACTGTGAACGGGGTTGTGTCTCCCACAGGTGAAGGAATCGGATGGTGTGGTTAACGATGAGCTGCCGAACTGCTGGGAGTGTCCAAAGTGCAACCACGCAGGGAAAACTGGAAAAGTGAGTTTAATGGGAATAAGTGGTGCTGGAATGAGATACAGAATCTCGAGCATTCCCTCTGGCTTGTAGATATAATTTTGCCCTATACCAGCTTTTGGTTTTGTGCTTAATTCAGGTTATGTGCTTAATTCCCCATGGTGGGGGTGGTGGACTAGAGGATCTTCAAGGTCCCTTCCAGCCCAAAGCATTCCAGGGTTCTGTTTCATTCCATGAGTTGAAGGAAACAAGCTCATGGCTTTCTATTCCTAAATGATTTTTATATTCTTGTACCAACACTTCACCCAGAACCTGGGAAATATTTAGGTTAGTTCTGTGCACTGCTGCATGTTAATTTCAACCAGGAAAGTTCTTTACAGTAAATGAAAAATTCAGAAGCAATTATGCAAAACCTGGAGTGTCTGTTGGAATTAGCGAGACTTTCTTTGCAAACCAAGACAGACACTTACAAGTGTGTAGTTAGAAAAATAACTTTGTGAAGTTGAAACTTTAACTCCTCACTAATCACTGTGTGTGTTACAAAGAGGTTGACCCACCAGCAGCTCCAAGAGCTGAGAGATGCGTGAGGTATAAAGTTGGTTTGTGTTTTGTGTCTCTCTGGCGTACAAGCAAAAGCGCGGACCGGGGTTCAAATACGCCTCCAATCTGCCCGGGTCGCTGCTGAAGGAGCAGAAGATCAACAGGGACAACAACAAGGAGGTGCCGGAGGCGGCGAAGCGGAAAGGGGACTGCGAGGAGCCCCCACGGCGGAAATCGGAGGAACATTCCAAAAAGGCTCCAGTGGACTCGATCCTGAGGAGAAAGTCCGACGAGGTGCACCTGTGGAGGAAGAGGAAGTTCGAGAAGTCGCAGGAACCCACGATGAGGAAGAGGGTAAGGCACAGCAGCCTGTCCAGGTGCCTGCATGGGCTGGGGCTCCTGCCTCCTGCCTGCTGGCTCGGAGCTCATCCTGAAATCCCAGGCTGTTCCCAAGGGAACTGCGATGTTTTACGTTCCTTTGTGAAAGCTGCTGCTGTGACAGGACAATGGCTGGAACGGTGACACTTGGGTCGATGTTCAGGGGCTGAAAACGCTGGGCTGTGGCTGTTGTTTTATTCAAAATACTAGAAAACCCACTTTAGCTGAGAAGTCTTTACAAGGTTCTCAGAGTAGGAACAAGGTGAAAATGAATTTTTCATGGAAACCTTTTCATCTCTGTCCACGTGGTGGCGCCTGGCAGCTGTTTTGGGGCTGATCCGGGAACGTGCCACACCGGGAGCTTTGGAAGTGACACCTTCTGGTGCCTGCAGGGAGCAGGGGCTGCTCCCAGCTGCCTTGGGAACAGTTAGGCCCTGAGTGTGACAGTCAGGGCTCTTGGGCTAGACAGGGACACTCTGAAGTGTCCTGTGGATTCCAAAATGTGGTACTTGGGATATGCAGAAATGCTGGATTGCAGAGGCAGGAATGAAGGCTTATCCATGGTGGTACCTGAACTTGGTACCTTTGGGCGGTGGATGTTCCCTCAGTGGGTGGGACTCCCGGGCAGGGCTCCCTGCATGGAGCATCCGCATGAGAAGGGGAAGGGAAGGGAAGTGCTGCTGGGAATGTTCTTGCTCCGATGGTCAGCCCTTGTCTCTTCCCCTCCAGCGGCGATCGTGGAAGGCTCCAGATGACCGAACTGCCATGATCAAGCCCCTGCGGCGCCTCAAGCAGGAGCCTGAGGATGAGCTGCCGGAGGCGCCTCCCCGGGCCAAGGACAGCGACCAGTCGCGGTCCAGCTCGCCCACCGCCGGCCCCAGCACAGAGGGCGCCGAGCCCAGGGACAAGAAGAAGTTCAAGATGAGGAGGAAAAGGCGCCTTCCCAACAAGGAACTGAGCAAGGAGCTCAGCAAGGAGCTTAACCAGGAGATCCAAAAAACCGAGAACAGCCTTGCCAATGAGAACCACCAACCCATCAAATCCGAACCCGAGAGCGAGAACGAGGAGCCCAAGCGCGCGCTGAACAACAGCGAGAGACTGCACCGGTTCAGCAAAGGGCTGAACGGGACCCCGCGGGAGCTGCGGCACCACCAGCTGCTGCCCAGCCTGATCAGCCCCCCACCGGACTCGCTCCCCCTGGATGACGGGGCGGCCCACGTGATGCAGAGGGAAGTCTGGATGGCTGTCTTTAGCTACCTCAGTCATAGAGACTTGTGCATCTGTATGAGAGTTTGCAAGACCTGGAACAGATGGTAAGGAGGGTGGGAGAGCAGCTGGGTGGGGTGTGTGGTGGGATGGGCAGGTGAGGGAGGCCCTGGTGAGTCCCAGGGGGGGTGTGCAGGCTGTCCCTGGAGCTCCAGTGAGCCCGAGGAGAAGGGGTGCCCAGCAGTGGCTGGAGAAGCAGCCTGTCCTGTGTCTTGTGTGTCACCCTGGTGTCAGCCTGCCAGGCTGAGCCTGTCCTGCAGTCACACCCCACAGAGCTCCTGCTGCTGGAACAGCCAGTCTGGGTCACGCTTAGTCTGGGTGTCATTCTGCCCCAGGACTTGCTGATGTCGTGTTTGTTCAGTTCAGCTCTTAAATGTCTCTTGAGATAGGGAGGATCCTGCGGTGCCCACGGTGAGCTCCCCTCAAGGGCTGTGCTGATTGTCCCCCTGTGGAGGGGAGTGTTCCTGTGTGCTGGGGGTCCTTTGTTGATGGTGCTGACTCACAGCATGTCCCCTGTGCCCAGGGTACCCCTGAGCCCTGGCACAGCTCAGCAGCAGCCTCAGTGCACAGAGGGACAGGTTTCACTGAACCTGCAGTGCAGCCTCCTGGCTGTTGTGACTCATCTGAGGTTCTGCACCTGCACACGTGGACAGACTGGACTGCAACAGGCTCCTTTCTGGCACAGCCTGGGAACAAAACGTGTCCAGACCAAGTGGAGGGGCTGGTAATTCAGTACCAGGTGATGTTTGTGGAGTGTCTCCTCCATTTGGGCTGCCTGGTGTCACTGAAAGCTGCAAATGCATTTTCCACTTAAATACAGTATTTGCTAATGGGAAAAAAACTGAGAAAATGCAGATTCCTGCATACTACTCAGGACTTGATGTTGTTGCCCTTAGAGGACAGAGAGAGACAATGCATAAGCCACATGGATAGAAATGACAAAAGGAACAGGAGAGGGGGGGATCTGTTTTATCAAATCCACTGGTTTTAAGTAGGGAAAGCACAAGGGAAAACACAAGGGTATTAATTTAAAACCAAGCTTCATAGTCAGAAGGTAAGGAAGGAACAGTGGCTTGTCTTCAGGCTAGAAAATGGATTTCAGTTAAGTGCTGGCATGACTTACAGTGGGATCTGAAGTTGTTGACACTTGTAATTATGTGGAAATAATTCCATGCTTTATTGCAGGATTTATTTAATGGAGAAACTTTAAACTTATGTAACACTGTGTGGGGTTGTGTTTATCTTAGCATCACTAGGCCTTATTTTTGCTATTTTCACTTAAATACTGTAGTTTTTCCTGCTGTTTAATGACATCTTTTAAAGCCTTGCAGAAATCCAATCAAGTGCCAAATTAAGTGCTGTTGGCTTTTTTCTTTTTGGGTAGGTGCTGTGACAAAAGATTATGGACCAAAATAGATTTAAACCATTGTAAATCCATCACTCCACTTATGCTTAGTGGCATTATTAGGAGACAGCCTGTAACCCTTGATCTCAGCTGGACAAATATATCTAAAAAGCAGCTGAGTTGGCTTATCAACAGACTGCCAGGTAAGTGATGTGTTCTGCTCACCTAATTTAGCAAACCAGTTTGTGTCTAAACTGCGGCCTCTGGGGAAGCTCCACAGGGATTGGGTGTCCTGGGAGAGGAGCAGATTCTCCTGAGAGGGGTTTAGAGATGTAAAAATGAAGCATTAGCAGGTTAAAATGGGCCCAGAATTATTTTTGTGACTACTTGATGTGTTTGGTTAAAATAATTTGAGGCAGGCCCTGGCCAGCAGGTGGAAGGGGCCTGTGCTGAGGGGATGAGCAGAGAGGGGTGATGGGGTTCAGCCCCAGTGTGAAGTTCCAGGTGGTGGGAGAGATGCAGAGCTGGGCAGGAGGAGGTCCCAGTTGCCCTTGAGTGCTGGGAGTGTTGTCAGAGCAGCCCGTGCGTGGTAGTGGAGATGGCTGGGATGTCTGTGGGAAGGTCACACCCTCCAACCTCTTCTGTGTCTGCAGGTCTGCGGGACCTGCTGTTATCAGGGTGCTCATGGATAGCAGTGTCGGCACTTTGCAGCTCCAGCTGTCCTTTGCTGCGGACTCTGGACGTGCAGTGGGCAGAGGGACTGAAAGACGCACAAATGAGAGACCTCCTGTCGCCGCCCACGGACAACCGCCCAGGTAACGGGGAGGGGCGTGTGGGAGCCCCAGCCCAGCCCCTGTGGCACCTTCTGCTGCTTGGTCCCCGCAGAGCAGAGGGGCAGGAGCCCCCAGAGCAGTGCTGGGGCTGTGCTGACCCATGGGATGTTCGAGGTAGTGACTTGCAGCCCCTCCTGGCTGGAGCCCTGGGGTGACAGGGATGTTCTCTGGCTGCTGATCCATCACCTGAGCCACTGTGCTGGTTTTCTGTCTGACTTTCTTCTCTTCAGGCTGCAACGGGTGTACTTTAGAGAGTATGGAAACACTTTCTTCCAGTTCAGGGAAGGAGCAGTTCTGTGGGTCATGCCACATTCGCCCGGATTTCAGCTCAGGTGAAATTTTGAGCAAATCAGATCTGCTTTCTGGCATGCCCTGCACAGCTACTGCTTATTCCCGACTCGTAATTCCGCTGGGCCCCTGCAGTTACTTTCATCCCTTTTGTTTTGAAATCAGGGGGTGGCTTTGTCCACGTGCCTGTTCCAAAAATACACAAAGTGTTCCTGCTGATGTCCCCTCCAAAGCTCCAGACAGGCAAAGCATCTGAGGTTGACCTAGGGCAGCAGTGTTGTGTGTCACGGTGCATTTCATGGGCCTGCAGATGTTGGTGGTGTGGGGTGAGACTCAGGGACTCAGGGCTGCCTCTGCCTTGCAGGTCAGATCGACAACCGGAGCAAGCTACGGAACATCGTGGAGCTGCGGCTGGCGGGGCTGGACATCACCGACGCCTCTCTGCGGCTCATCATCAGGCACATGCCTCTGCTCTCCAAACTCAATCTCAGTTACTGTAACCACGTGACAGATCAGTCTATTAACCTGCTGACTGCCGTCGGAACCACCACGCGGGACTCGTTAACAGAAATTAATTTATCAGGTAAGGGATGCAGGGAGAGGGGAACTGCCCCTGGTGTTGGGCTGGTGTGAGGGTTTGATCCAGCTCTTCCTGCCCCAGTGTAACTCCCCTTGCCAGGCCAGTCCCATCCTTTTGGGAGCTGTGTCATACTCTGTGTGTTGAGATGTGTGCTGTGCACGCTTATCCTGGAGCCCTGTGCTGTGCACGCTTATCCTCCCAGCGGATTTTCCAGCACTGCAGCTCTGCACATCTGGCTCCTCTTGGCTTTATCCCTCGGGTTACACAACAGCTGTGGGGATTGGGATGGGTGGTGGAGCTGCCTGGGGATTCCACTGCCGGCACAAAGGGATAAACCATCCTCGTGTTTGACAGCAAACCAAGGCAGGCTGTTGTTAATTCCTCCCCCTTGTTCTCCCCCCAGACTGCAATAAGGTCACTGACCAGTGCCTGTCTTACTTCAAACGTTGTGGGAACATCTGCCAGATCGACCTGAGGTATTGCAAGCAAGTGACGAAGGAGGGCTGCGAGCAGTTCATCGCGGAGATGTCCGTAAGTGTCCAGTTTGGGCAAGTGGAAGAAAAACTCCTGCAAAAACTGAGTTAGTGAAAGGACTCGTGTAAATACTGGGGCGAGGGGGGAAGGGACTAAGAACACGTAGGGATTTTATTTTCAATTGGGAACTTGGAATATCAGAAAATGCCGCGATTGGATTTTACAACTCTTGTTGAGGAGAGAACAACGTGAAACTACCCATGTTAAGAATTTCAACTTGTGCCACTAACTCAGTCCACCTGGGATGTCCTGCACTGGCTCTTATGCAAATCCATAAGGCGACTGTTACTGGTGATAATTGTTCACACCCGGAAGAGGACTGAGCTCCAAGAAATACTGTTATTTAAAGTACCACAGCATGTGCTTGGTAGTGTAAATTTGATTTCTGCTTTTCATTTCTTAAAACAAGAAAAAAAAAAGTTGGTGTCATTCAAGTGGACCACGCACTGCATTTCTGCCTTCTTAACACGTTTTGTTTTGTTACATCTTACATTATGCAGAACTATTTTTGTACAAAAATTGTTTAAAAATTATTTATGCAATGTTTGAATGCATTACCAGTGTTTTGGTTTTGATTGCCAATTTTTATCTTTACTTATGGTAGGCGAGAACTTAACCTATACTTCGTAGACAGTATCTATCTACAAACGTGCCCAGGTCAGGAAAAGTAGGTTCATACTTTCAACTTAAAGCATGTTTTAATGGAAGTTTATATCCTGCTTTGTATACTTCAGAAGTGACATAAGCATGTTGTGGAAATAAGGTGTAAATTATAGTTGAAGTAAAACACTTTTATCTGTATAGAAATCACCTTTTTCTCAAAATTTTAAAAAAATTCCAATTTCAGCTTTTGCACATAGGAGGGTTTCACTCTGTAGCATGAGCTCTTGTACTCAATATAAAATTAATTTATACAGTGAGTCCAGCAGTAGAATAAATGGTCAAACGTAGTCTCTCTTTCTTTGAAGTGTGAGTTGAGTTCTCATTTAAGGTTTATAACATGGTTATTTCCTGATTGTAAAATTCTGCATTCATAAGTGCCATTGTTGTATGGTGTTGTTTTCGTAGACCTTCCTGATGCAGTTTTACCTTTGTTGAATTTGTATAAACAATTGTACAAAAACAGGTGCTGGTTCTGTGCGTTTCTGTTCCCCTGGGGGTGGGCAGTGGCTGCACTGAGTGGTGGTCTTTGTCCCAAAGTGAGCACATTCTGATGCTTTTTGACTAAGGAGGAACTGAACACCCCCCTCTGCATTCCCCCAGCAGGGATCTGTCCAGGGCCAGCTGGAGGAGCACAGACATCTCCAGCATAAAAGCCTGAGCAGGGCTGGTTAAAAAAGAGACAGAGGCTGGTAGAGCCCATCACCAATCTTTATTAAGCTTGAGTGGCTAATGAGCAGCATGGAAATAACACCAAGGGCATGTCTGTCTTCATTAGCCGCCCTGCTGGACAGACTCCAGGAATTAAGTACCATTAAAAAGTTACTTCTAAAAAATAAAGCCATTGAGAGGTTTGCTCCCTTCTGAAAAATACCCAGGAGAGCTTGGAGCTGTTCTGGTGGGAGGAGGAGCACCTTTCTCTCTTTCACACCAACCGTTCCCAAAAACAAGACGAGTGCCAGTGTGGCAGAGGTACAAGTGTGCAGCTCCTCTGCTGGCACCTGGCAAATCAAAAGCGAAACTGAACCTTTGTCAATCAACTCAAAGAATAACTGTACTGGACAGACAGTCCCTCCTCACCTTTTTTACAGAGAACTTACCAACCACTGCCATGGCCAAGCTTGGCCACAGGGGTCTTGGCCCCCAGCAAGAGCTGCTCTTGCCCTCTCCTCCTCAGGTCATCCCTCACAATATCCCATGAGGACCATCACAATTCCTGCTCCATGAGGAGCTGTACCTGTGCTGATGGCACAAAGCCCAGCTCAGCCCTGGCCCAAGGGCTGGCAGCAACACAGGGTCCTCAGCAGCCATGGGGAAGCTGGATTTTGTGCCTCAGCCTTGGCTGAAAGTCTCTGAGCAGGAGGTTTCAAACAAAACCTGTTTCCTTTCCCTGCTCCCACCTCACCCTCCCCAATTAAGGTTAGTAATGCCACACATTCCAGGTTAGCAGCGAGGAGGTGTGACCCTGACCAGTGTTCACAGTAACATCTGGCTGTCGGCACATGGAGTACAATCATCACAGAGTAGTAGTTACAACAGGCATGAGCGGATTAAGGACCACACTAATGGTTTACTAGAATACCCCCTTTTAAAAAAATATTTTCTTCCTAAACTAAAAACCACCCAGTAATTGTTTTTTGGAGCCCACCTGGCAGAGCCCTGTGCAGCCCCTGAGCCCTGCAAAGTGACAGAGTTTTGTACATTGACAGAGAACAGCCAAGACAGCACGTGTGTCATGACAGACATTCAGAAGGAGCAATCAGCACAAAGCAAGATTGCTTAAGGGCTTCTGTGCAGGTGCAGTTCATGGCAGTGCTTCCCACAGCCGTGCCCGAGCGCGGCACCACGTGGGACAGGTACATTCTGGAGTTGGGGAAAAGCTGAATATTCAACTGATATATTCATTGCTTCTAATGCACTAAGGACGCCACAGGCTGACAGGCTCAAGCAGAGGTGTTTGCTGACCACTCGCTGAGTGCTGAGTGCGCGAGGAGGTGATTCTTCAGAAGAGAGCAACGCCTGCTGTAAACAGTTTGACTCAACAGTCCCCAGCAGGGTCACACACAGCCCTGCCCAGCCCTGCCCTGCTCGAGGGGTACAAAAAGCCTTTCCCAAGCTGCAGGGCCGCTGTTCCCACCTGGCCAGGCTCCCTGGGGCGGCGTTAGGACTTGAAGACGTGCACGGCGCGCACCACGTACTGCCGGCAGATGGGGCACTCGCTCATGCGCTTGCCGCACTTGGTGCAGGTGACCATGTGGCCGCACTCCAGCAGCACGCAGTCGATCAGCGCGTCCATGCAGATCCGGCACAGGTTCTCATCGTCCTCGGGCAGCTGCATCTTCTCCCCCTCTGCAACCAACAGAGCCAGGTCAGGCCGCGGCAGCTCCAGCCCAGCCCAGCTCGCTGGGGACACAGCACTGCCCCTGCTCACACCAGTGTTTCTATCCCCAGCCAAGAACTCATCTACATTCCTCCAGAAGCACTAGAAGGCCCTCAGTGAACATCCCAGTATTCAGCTCCATTCTGTCACCTCAGAAACCATTTTCAATTCAGAATATAATGACTGTGAAATAAGCTGCTGGATTAAAATTCAGAGCATGTTGGTTTTCCGTCCCAGAGCTCAGTGTTTGGCAGAACACTTTTCCTCAGAAGATTAAACACAATTATAATAAAGCAAACTAAGAAGTGGAAGCCTTAAGTAGGCCACAAAGGTGGCAGAACTGAACAAAACCTGTCAGGTTTCATTGCAAAAAGCCAATATCCTCATCAATAACTGAATGTTCCATCAGATAATGGGGAAAAAACTAAAAATCCTAAGATTAAAGCTTTTTTTTCCAAGGTTTGTTTGTGTGAGCAGGAATTGGTCTGTGGATATTCTACAACCACAGACGTGAAAGACTCCAACTGCTGAGTGAAACAGAGGCAGAACAACCCCAGTCACTGAGCTGCAGCCACAGAACCACCTCACCACGAAAACATGGACTGAGACCAAACCACTCGGACTTGGAGTTGTGCCACTGGGCTGCAGTGACAGAGCAGCCCCGGGGTAATGCCCTGTGAAACCCAGCAGAGCACGGGGAGGTGCCAAGTTTCATGTTCTCTGAGAAACTGGTTCTCAGTTGTGCAATTGTACCTTCACCATGGAAGCTGAGCACTCCAGGCTTTGGGAAAGAGTCTCAAACAACCAGCACAACCCTGGAAATCTGCAGTTACTCACTAGAACCATGTTCATCTACACTAGGGGCACCTGGCATTGTTCAAACCCCCTTCCAGGTGTTCCAACTCAGGTACCAAGTCCTGTTGGCAGAACCAAACACTGGAAACCAGACAAAGAATACTCCTAAGAAAGTGAGAATAAACCTACGTGTCTTGTGGTTCTCCTCGCTCTCTCTGTACAGCCTGCTCACTTTCTCCACAAGCTCCCATTTCTCACAGCATCCTGAGTAGTTGACGAAGTTACAGGCGAGGATTTCCTTCAGCTGCCGAACACTCAAGCCTTCGATGTCCTCTAGGCGGGAGATGTTGGATAGCTACGCCCTCGCTCGCTTCCTGGACAGCCCAGGGGTCTGAAACACACCAGGGTATGGGTTCAGAGTCCTGGTAAGTTCACAGCCCCACACCTGGAGCTACACGAAGCTGCAGCAGCTTGGCTAAAGTTTAATTATTTTTAAAGTATGTGCAGACATTTGTTGCTTGGCACAGCAAACTCTGGAAGAACCAGAGCACGAGGCCAGATGTTGACAGATCTGAACACCTTATGGTGTCACACACATAAATTCCATTCCTTGGATAGTTCATCTCTCACCTGCTCTTCTGCACTTTCTTCTTCTTCATTATTTACAGGTGTTTCTGTTTGTCCCTGTATACAAAATGAAACTAATCAGAATAAAAGCCATATTATTCCCTTATAAAACTCTTTTCATTGTACTGAAGTGATCACACAGGACAATGACACTCTGAAGTTCTAATTGCTACTAATTATGGGCTTAAGTCGCCTCTCACCTAAACTAGCAATCTTTGCTAGTGACCTCCTGGTGCTGGGTGTGAGATACAAAAGGTGTTTTCCTGCCCCCCCAAAACTGTTCCAACTGGTGTTTTATTTCCAAGCGATGTGTAACTTCAACAACAAACAAACCAACCCCCAGTGCCACACCGTGAAACATGTTCACTACTGTACCCTTAAAGGTGTTCCACTGCCTGTGCTTCCCCTTCTGTTTGCCAGTTCTCCTGCACTGGCCATGGACACAGACATGGAGAAGGGGTGGGAGAAGAAGCCCGAGGAGTGTGAGCGTGAGGAGCGCAGGCCGCCAGCGTCCGTGTCCCCCTGCGCCCCCAGCCCGTGGTGGCACAGCACCAGGTCCACCAGGTCCTCCTTCTCCCTGCAGGTGTCTGTGGGGATGTTTCTGAGGATCAGGTACTGGCGCAGATCCTTCACTTTCAATCTCATCAGCTGGGGTCTCTGGAAGGCCGTTTCCTGCAGCAAGTGGCAAGTGGAGCATCTCCGGAGATTCTCTTGCAGGACCGAACACACTGAGCAGAAATCCTTCTTGCAGTCACAGCACACGTGCTAAGGGGGAGCAGAGAAACACATCCAGCTGTCACAGGAACACACCCAGGCCCTGCTCCTTCCCTCTCCAGGCTGCAGAATTCATCGTTAGTTTTGCCACTGTCAGTTGTGACATGTAATTTTTGAGATTTCAGTGCAGCAAACTGCCCTGTCAGACGGTTCTGCAGGTGTGCCAAGGCTGTCCCTCCCTCCTGGGGCACTGCTGAGGCTGACTTGACATTTCAGTGAAAAACATCATGAATAAACAAATGAAGTACTGAAACCAATTTTATGGTCTGTTAAAACACCTCTGCACATGCTGTCACATGTGTTTAAAAAACCTGTATAAGCCCCCAACTTTGAAGAACATGCTTCTTCCTCAACTGATTCCCTGGATTCAAAGGAGGCCTTGGATGTGATGAATCACATGGTAGGGAAACACTCCCAGCTGCCCAGATGTCATTTCTGAAGAGACCTTTGTTCAAAAGACCCACAATACACAAAAGCTGGAATGGGCAAGACTGGCAGCATTTCATCTGCTGTGAACAAACCCAAACTCTTCGAGGCTTTCAAGATTTTAGTACATTAATATCAGCCTCAGAAAACACCCCTGCACAACACTTAATTGAACAAAGCATTTGCCATGTGAGCAACAGGACACACAGGAAGGGGGAAACAACAAATAGAGGGAAGAGCCTTCATGATCAGCTGCAAGAGCTGCAGAGCATGAGGTCACTGAGGGGACAAAATAACAGTCCTGGACAGTTGTGATACACAGAAATAATATTAACAATGCCAATTTTCTTTGTCTCCATTAACCCACCAACCTGCCTCCCAAAGAAGCAAGAGGCTGTTGCAGCACAACAGCATTTAGCAGAACTAAAGCTGGTTAGGAAACAATCAGAACTGCACTGGGAATTCCCAGAAAGCAGCTGTGATAGGAGTTTATAGCTTTGCCACCACCCAGTTTGTTCACTCTGGTACTCAGCCACTGTGTTTGGTGCCTTCAAAACCAGACTGGCTTTAATGTGTACAGTTCTGAAGCCAACACATTTATCTTAGGAGAGTGCATTAATGTTCAGGTCAGCCCAGACCCAGCGTGTCACTGACTGATCAACATGAGACCTCTTAGCTCCTAATCCTGGCTGACAGTAATTTCCTGTGACCAAGGCACTTCCTCCCTCCTTGACACACACTCATCTCCCAGATTATTCGGCAGGAGTACAAACAGAGTAGCAGGACACACACTCACTTTTTTCCTGAACACTGAGAAGGACAGCCCACAGGCTTTGCAGACGATGTTGGTGCTGGCTGCGGCCGGGGCCGGGTATGCCGAGAAGTCCGTGCTGGGTGTGAACCTGAAGGGGCCGGCGCCCCCTCCGAAGGCCTGCTGGCCCCGCACCGCGCCCGTGCCCATCACCTCGTTCAGCAGCCCGCAGCAGGAGGCCCACATGGAAGTGGCTCCCGCCTGCAAACAGCACAGAGCAAGAGCAGAGTTAATATCTGACAGCCCCCATCGGATGGGACTTGTTACTGAGGAGCTGCTTCACTCCATCTGTTGGCACCCCAGAAACACGTGGTGGGGATTCCCAGAGCTCCAGGAGTGCTGGGACAGCCCCAGCTCCACTCCAGCTGAAATCCAAAGCGGGAAAGATTTGCCTCCAAGGGGCCAAGGCAGGCACGGGGAGCTCACACTCAACTCCTCTGCCAGCAGGATTTCCCACAAAAAGAGTCAGGAATTCGAGGAGGTGATGCAATGGTGGAGCAAGGAAGGAGGAGACTCAGAGCTTGTTGTCGGTGAGGGGCAAAACCCGAAAGGGTGACAGGCAGAAACTGCAGTTTCTCATGATTAATGCAGAGCTGTCCCTGCAGGATCTGCCCCAGAACTAATCCAGCTCTTCACTGACTCACAACAAAACTCTCTCTAAAAAACATTCCTGGGGTTCAAACTTGAAAACTAAATCTTCGTTAGAAGCCAATTACAGTCTGGTTTCACTGAGAGGGAAATGCTTTCCAAGACCCCCCTGAGCCCCCTTGGTTTGTTGCCTTACAAAATGTATAACAAAAATTAAAACAACTTTAAAAGACCTTACTCTGGATGGACTGGATTTCAGTTTTGTGTTGCACAATCTTAAAACACCACAAAAAACTCCAGACACATTAAAAACCTGCTGCTTTTTATCCCTGAAAGCCTTTAGTGCTCAATTCTCTATCAAAAGTGCATATTCTACTTAGAGGTGGAATTTGGACTCCAGGTTGTTCAGGTCACAAGTTTAATTGCTGTCAGGTGGCTCCCTAAAACTGGTAAAAAAACCCCAACACAAGGGGTAAGCAATCATGAGATCTCTCTGGAAGGAAGTTGAGGAGCAGGACTTCCTTTACACGTAATTATTTACTTAACAGCTGTTCCTTTTTTATTCCAGAGCAGCCTCTTTTTTTTTTTGCTTCCCCAAAGCACAAAGATGGAAATAATTGCTTCTGAGACTTGAAATTCTTGCTGTAGAACCCAACCCAACCACAACAGGCACATCAGCTCAGTAAGGTGGTGCTTTAACTCCAGACTAATTTCCATATGAAATCCAATCCTCAAACCAAGGCTTGTTTTCTACTTCTCAATAATAAAACCTGAAAACAGATCAATACTCGTTTTCCCTGGACAAAACAAGTTGTATGTAATTATCCTGGTTTATTAGGCAAGAGGAATTAACTTGCCAGAAACACATCCTGAAAACCAATGACTTAATCCAACAGAGCTCCAAGTTTTGTAACTTGGGACTTTGGAAAAAGTACTTCTCATCTTAAGGGAAAGCTGTAACACAAACATTACTCTCATTCTTCAGCTAGTTGTAAAAACTGATGAGCTAATTGTATATTTAAAAGATTTTAAAATAGTCACATACAAATAACAGAAAAATAAAACAATGAACCAAGAGTCTGTCAGAATTCATCTTGTTTCATTACAAGTACTGCCTTTTGGGGGTCACTCAGCAGCAGGACACACAGGGACTGTAAGGACAGGAGGTATTTTCTCCCACAAGCCCTGACTGAGAGCTCAACACCTGCTTCTTAGACTTATTTTATTCCAGAGCCTGTAACAACCACTCAGACATCACTGTCAACACTAAATAAATATATTTTAAGGATTTTTTTGTTACCCGTTTCGGACATGTAAATGTATCAAAGAGAGAATCTCTTTATCGCAGTGCCAACCGCTCAGTCGTCTGAAGGTGAAAGATAAGACTCCCCGGGCATCTTGGTTTTCTCCTTTCCATACCTACGTCACCTGTGGATTCCTTCTGTGCCCTCGGGTCATTAACTGCTAATTGAATTACCATGTCTAGACTCTCCATGTTGTTCCGTAGAAGAAATGAGACCGTGCTAAAAAGCACCAACACCACAACACAGACACGAGACACGGTAAACCAGAACCTGTCTCCCTTGGGAATTAATTCAAACGCTGCCAACTTCTGCACCAAAGCCGTCACTCTCCACTTCCATATTCTCTCCTCACCGGCCGCCACCGGGCACCCTCTGGCTGTCCCTCCGTACCTTATGTTTGTCCTACAGGGGCAAACACCGCTCCAAACTCCTCCGCTGCCTTTGGGGTGTTCCCCGCCGAGGGTCCCACCCGAGCGGGTCCCCCAGGCCCGTGGCTGGCGGGAGCACTGCGGGGCCGCGCGGGGGCGGCGGGAGGCATTTATTGAAATTATTTTAACCGAAACTTCCTCTTTTGACCCTCCCTTGTCCCAGCAAAGCTGTTCCAGGCCCGGCTCGCCCCCAGCCGCCCAACGCCGCCTCAGGGAGGGCCGGCGGGGCCCGGAGCTCCTCACAGGCCCGGCCCGGCCGCTGACTCAGCGCGGGGCCCCCTCAGCCCGGCCCAGCCGCCCCTCACAGCGGCACGGCGGCCGCGGCCTGAGGCGAGGCGCGGCCCGGACACCCCGCGGAGGTCCCAGCGCGGTCCCCGTGCCCAGCCCGGCCGCCCCCCGTCCCTCCCCGCAGCGGGCACAGCGCTGTCCCCCCGCACGGACAGATGGACGGACAGACAGNGTGGCACTAGTGGTGGCACTGGTGGGGACAGAGAGTGACAGTGGTGGTGGCACTGACGGGGGCAGAGGGTGGCAGTGGTGGTGGCACCGACGATGGCACTGATGGTGGGACCGAGGGTAGCACTGACACCTCAACATGAGGAAGAACTTCCCGTGGAGCTGGCAGAGCACTGGAACTGCCCAGGGAGTCTCCTCTGCAGACATCCCAACCCCACCTGGACACATCCCTGTGTCACCTGTTCCAGGTGTGGACTGGGTGATCTCCAGAGGTCCCTTCCAGCCCTGGTGACAGTTTAGGTTGGAAGGAAACTTAAAATCACCCAGTGCCACCCCGTGCCATGGGCAGGGACACCT
>VWZD01011781.1:296271-311033 GCA_013396695.1 Sakesphorus luctuosus
CTGTTTTAAAAGGAAAAACCTAGTAATTATTATTCTCTTCATTCAAAAAGCTGTTTTAAAAGGAAAAAGCATTATTATTATTATCATTATTATTATTACTACAACTATTATTGCTACCACTATTATTACCACTACTATTCTTGTTTAATACATTTTTATTTATCTCAAGAGCATAAAACCCCTCTGGGCCCAGTGAATGAGTTACCACTTAGCTCTGTTTGTGTTCCCTCATTTATGCCTGAAACAGGAGAGTGTTTTAGTTGATGTCAATATAATCACCTTAAAAAAATGTGGTTTTCTCTCCCTGTTTAGGCTGAAACTTATGGTGGAAGGAGAACTGAAAGATATGGAGCAGTTTTTTGATGACCTTTCAGATTCATTTACAGGGACAGAGCCAGAAGTTCATAAAACAAGTGTAGTAGGTAACTAATTGTTATCCATAAATTATTTTCAATGGGATATCTGTAATTGATGTACTTTAGTCAGGATCCAGCTTTGGTTTTGGGGAGGTGGAAGATTTTTCTCTTGCTCAGATGTTTCATGTTTACCAATAACTTTGCATATTGTGGGGGTGTTACTGATTTTAGGGATTTTTCTTGGTCAGATTATCTGTGAGATTTGCACCAAAATTAAGATCAGATTTACACCCTGCAGAAATAAGTTTTATCACTTGGTAGGACAGATTAATTTCTGTTAATTTCCCATTGATTTGTGTTTCCTGAGAGGTGAAACAACGTGGTTTGAGCTCCCTCTGAAGGCGTTTCCCTTTCCAGGTCTGTTCCTGCGCCACATGATCCTGGCATACAACAAACTCTCCTTCAGCCAGGTGTACAAACTCTACACAGCTCTCCAGCAGTACTTCCAAAGGGATGAGAAGAAGAGTGGGGCTGATGAGAGTGACATGGAGCTGACAAATGCAGAGGAGCTGGATGGGAAGATGGAGAAGGAAGAGCTCGACGGCCCTTTTAGGTGATACATTCGTATGAAAGTCTTTTCTGCCTGTGATGAAAATCAATCCTGGATTCTTTTCAAGCCTCCCACACCCAGGCTGAGCTGTGTGGCTACTTCTTAGTGCCACCAAGTGGTGACAGTTGTCAGTGGCTCAGAGGAGGTGGCAGTGCCTCATCCTCACTGAGGGAATCCCAGGCTCAGGGGCAGTTGGTGCTCAGTTTCCCCACTGCTGGTTGACCCCTTTGGTTACCATGTGCTAAAGCTGTTGGAGAGGTCCCTCCTTCTTCTAACAAGGAAAGATTATTGCTAAGGAAAAGTTAAGCTTAATGTTTTTGGGTTCTCTCTCCATCCTTCTCCAAGTCAAAGAACTCACTGTCTGCCTCAAAAAGGAGAAGCAAATACTGAGAGTTTTTATCTGCTAAAGAGGTGTGAGGATAATCCCAAAAGTATTTTCCTGTATCCATATATTCAAAATGTACTGTCTGAACTGTCTTTTGTATAAACCTGTGTCTGTGCAGGAGTCAGACAGCAGCTTTGGGGGCTGCCTGTGTGCTCTCCTTGCTGCTTTTCCATGGAATAAACTCCTGGCAGAACAGCTGTTTTCTGGGGTGATGTGTGTGGCCCCAGTGCCAGTTCATGTCATTGAGGTGTTTTCAGAAGAAAGGAAACTCAGAGCAAATCCATTTGAATGTGTCAGCCCCAAATCTTCTCTCTGCTCTTTTTCTTTAGGTTTTTTTAGGGTTATTTAGGGTAACATTCCTGTCTGCTACAGTCTCTGCAGGTTGAAGTTTCCAATTAAACTGTGGAATCATTTGGATTGTTAGCTTTGATGTAGTAAATTTTATTTTCTGTTGAGTTTTCTCAGTTTACATTCATGCTTTGAGCTTTAATATCCCATGAAAGTTTATAAAGCAGAAAATAAAATCTATTTCCATGTATTATTTCCCTGTCCCTGCTTCTAACCAGAGTGTTTCTTACCAGGGAGGAGGAGATATCCTGCACTGGTCCTCTTTCCCAGAAACAAGCAGAGTATTTCCTGTCTCAGCAGGTAAGTTAATTCTGAATAAAGTGGAGGGAACATTTTTTAACATGAATTTCACCTGGAATTGTGTCTGCAGTGTCAGACATGGTGTTGAATCTCTTGAAGTTGTGTTGGTGTCTTGCAATTTGTTGCTCAGTGTGAGCACTTGGGGCTCAGGGTGTTCTGTGGAGACATCACCATGTGCTGGTATTTGGTTCTGGGAAGGCCCTTCCACTCTCAGGGCTCTGCTCAGATCTGATGTCTGGGAAATGTGGAATTCTGTTGATTATTCCTGCTGGTAAATACAAAATGGAGCAGAAACACACATGACACAATGGCAGGAATTCAATGTTCAGTAATGCTTCTTCAGGTAACTAGGTTATTGGGATTTTTTATTAATTAAGCTACTTGCCAAAGCAAAGTGTGGATTTAGTTGTGTTTATTTTCCTGAGGGGTTTTTTGTGAGAAGCTACATGTAATTCCAGTGAGCAGTTCTTCAAGGAGAAATTTAACCAGAATTCTTTATAAGTACCTTTAAACAGTCCTTTGAATAAGCTTTTATTTGACTTGGTCTCTCTGATCTCTGGAAAGTGAACACTATAATAAAACATAGAATAAAACTGACACTGATGTTTCAGTGTCATAGGAGACAGAGCTGTTACAAAATCTCCTTTAATGTTCTCTCCAGGCAGATAACAACCTATCACAATGCATTTATAACCCTCCTGATGGAGTTACAGATCTTTTCAAATTTTATTCCAGGCTTCTTTATTAAAGAATGATGAGACAAAGGCTCTTGCTCCAGCATCTTTACAAAAGGAACTGAACAACTTGTTAAAATTTAATCCAGACATTGCTGAAGCAGTAAGTACCATTTTCTTCATCCAGAATGGTTGTAAAGGGATTTCTTATCTCTAGGATGAGATTATTTGGGAGCAATTTATTCTCTATTGAAATGTAAGCAGATGATAAAAATGTGAGCAAGTTACAAGTAAATGTTCAGTAATTGAGCCTGAAACTCCTGAAGGCACAGAATGTTAATTAGGCTTCTCTGCCTGTCTGGCTTCATGCACAGATACAAGCCTCTAATTTGGGGGGCTGAGTGCATTCTTGTTTAACTAAACCTAAAACTTACTTCTTTACCACATCTTCTTATGGAAATTCAGGCCTCATATTCCCATAGTTTCAAAGTCGCTATTATGTGCAGTATCTGTTGATTTTGATGTTCACTTTGCTTGTGGTGCTTAATAACAATTCATACTGAAAGCCTCAGACAGACCTGTGCTGTGAGCACTTGCCTTGTCCTTTAACAGCTTGTTCTTCAGCAAATTCCAGGAGTTCCCAGTCAACTCTTTCCTGCCTTACTTTCTAACTCTTCCTCCCAGCAGCCCTGGGCTGAGGCAAACAGGATTTCCTTCCTCTCACTGGAGACATGTCCTTGAAGGGGCTGCCATAGTCCTGGCCCTGAGTTCATAACTCTGGCATTCTGGGGTTTTCCTGCCCAGGTCTCAAAGCCAGAAAGCAAATACATCATTTTAGCATCTCCTTTCTGTCTGGCAGCATTTGGAAGCAGTGCTGATGTTTGTGGGTGTGTTCCTGAATGCAGCCACAGTGGGAGCCACTCCTGCATTCCCTCTCTCAGTTGACCCATAAATGCCTATAAAGGGATTCTGCCTTTGTAGAGCTCTCAGACAGAGTGGGGTCACCCTGACTGCCACACCTGGCCTGTGGGACACAACTGTTAGGGTAAACACCCAGTTTTGTCTTAAGAAATTACCAGAAATTCTGCACAGTTAGTACCAGCATTGTTGCCACTTCTGATCAAGCACTTTCTGGCCGTGCAGCATTTTGTGGTCGCACATCTCACACAGTAAGAAAATAAACAGCAACTACAAACAAAACCTGTTTTAGTATCTGCATAGTTAAAGCTGACTTTTCTTCTTTTTTTTTGACAGCATTATTTAAGCTACTTAAACAGCCTCAGAGTGCAGGATGTGTTCAGCTCCACACACAGCCTCCTGCATTACTTCGACCGGCTGATCCTGACGGGCGCCGAGAGCAAGAGCTCTGGGGACGAGGGCTCGGGGCGCAGCCTGCGCTATGCGGCGCTCAACCTGGCGGCGCTGCACTGCCGCTTCGGGCACTAGTGAGCACCGCTAGTGAGGGCTGGGGCACCCCAGNGATGTTTGTTTGGTTTCCATAATAACTGAGGCATCTCAGAGCTGACATTTGTCTGGGTCCTGTCGCTGTTTCCTGGGTGTTTAAGTTCTTGGGCACTACATTTCCATGACCTCAGTCAGTGGAGATCAGCTCCGTTGGTTAAAACTTGGTTGAAATAATGCCAATGTCATGGGTTCAATCCCCTGTATGGNTTACTTCGACCGGCTGATCCTGACGGGCGCCGAGAGCAAGAGCTCTGGGGACGAGGGCTCGGGGCGCAGCCTGCGCTATGCGGCGCTCAACCTGGCGGCGCTGCACTGCCGCTTCGGGCACTAGTGAGCACCGCCAGTGAGGGCTGGGGCACCCCAGCGCCCACACACCCCCCACTTCTTCCCAAAAATCCCCTCAGGAGAAAGGGCTCTCTCTGGTTTGACAGTCAGGCTCAGGGTGCAGCCTGCACTACGCCGTGCTCGGCCTGGTGGCACTGCACTGCCAATTGTGACACTAGTGAGGGCTGGGGCACCCCAGNTCCCCTGTATGGGCCATTGACTGACGAGTTGGACTCGATGGTCCTTGTGGGTCCTTCCAGCTCAGAACAGTCTGTGATTCTGTGACATGAAGGCCTATTTTCAGAAATATTCTCCACAAAGTGTGTTTGGTCTTCTGTTAACATAAAGCTGATGGTCTGGAAAAAGAATAATTAAAAAAAAAGCCATCTGAGCTTTTAAAATTTAAAATGCCACAGTGGTGGCATTTATTTTGTTGATAAAGCTCCCCATCTCCATATATGGTTTGCATTTATTGATTGCTGTCTAGAGGCATCATGTGAAAGGAGTGGAGAGGGGAAGGACACTGCAAAATTGAGAGCAACAACAATTTCTACACAGGCAGATACTAAATGCTGCCCCTGCTCAAACAGCAACTTGGCATGTGCAGGGTTTGAAAGCCCACACTGGGGTTCCAGTGGGGATTTTGGCTTGTAGATGCTTAATATCCTCACAATGAGAATGCACTACTGAGCACCAGGAGGAAAACACAGGCTTTTTCAGCAGACTGTTAAATCAGAGTTCTCTTCTGTGTGCCATATACATAATTTAGATCAATATTCCTGTGCCTCACTCAGAGTGCTGTTCTCCCTCCCTGTTTGCCCCCAGCCAGCAGGCTGAGCTCGCCCTGCAGGAGGCCATCCGGATTGCCCAGGAGTCCAACGACCACGTGTGCCTGCAGCACTGCCTGGTGAGAGCTGCCCTGAGGTGGGGGGATTGGGTCATTCTGCCCAGTGAACTGTTGCAGAACTTCCCTTCCAGCAGGGGCTCACCCAGGGTATCAGTAATTCCACTGCCCAGCAGTGGTGACGTTGCTCTGGCAGGTGGGGCACCCAGGGCAGCAAACGGATCTTGGGGGGCTTTTGTTGCAGCTCAGGATTAACTTCTTAGACAGGAGTTGTGATCCCAAAGGTCTCAGTACTGAGCTTACAGTTTCGTCTTAGATGTTTAAACAAAGTATTTCATAAGCTTCCTCCTTCCTGTCTGTTGAGCTCTCACAGAGTAACAGCTGCCTTTTGAGCAAGTGAAAAGGAGAAGGAAATACTTGGATTTCTCTGTATTTTTCCCCATAATCAACATTATAATGAGTTGATATCAGTTCTGAAGTGCTGCATTCCACAGTTACCTGTGAGTGAGATTTCTGTGCATCACTGACCCTCCAGCACTGGCTGCTGCCACAACAGTGTCCCAGCCTGCACTTCTGAGATACTTTGCTGTGCAGCATTTAGTGAAATTTCCTTAGAATCGTTAATTAACTCTGAAGTTATTTGTGCTTCTAGTGAGTTTTTGTGCATTCTGTAACAGTAAGCCAAGCTGAAAGTGCTGCAGCCATTGTCTGTTTGCAGTGAGATTTGAATGTTTTCCCTTGCCAGAGCTGGTTGTACATCCTGGAGCAGAAGATGTTTGACAGCTGTGTTCTGCTGGAGCACTCTGTGAACAAATCCCTGCATTTTGGGTTGCCGGTGAGTCCCTTCCATCCATCCCTAACCTTGTTCTGGGACAGACCCATGTGGTGATGGGAGTGTGTGTGATTACAGTTTTGGGGTTTGGGGCTGGTCTGTTCAAAACACCCAACTGAATTTAAACAAATCTATTTTAACACTCCAAAATGTGGTTGTTTTTGTGAGTTTTGCTCTTCATGTTCACAAAGCAAGAGTTCAGTTGCCTTAATGCCAGAGCATTATTGAATGCTCAACTGCTTCTCCTCCTAACTTGTTTGATTTTCAGGCAGAAAACCTCTCTGTGATTACTGGCCCTAGACACCATTTCTTACTCCTCCACCTTCCCTGAAACCCAGTGCTGATGCCCCTGCCAGGGCTTTGAACATGTTTGCTTGTACAGCTCTGTCCCAGCTGTGAGACCTTGCAAGGCAGCCCTTCCCTTGGGTAGTTTGTGCCCTGAATCTGTAGGCTGTTAATGCTTAGTTCTGTCTTTCCCAAATCTGGGATTACTTTGTTAAGAGAATTGTTCTAAAATGGACTAAACTGTGGTTTTTGGGCAATGGGAGCAGATGTGGCTGCTTGGTGGGGAAGGGGAGGGATGTTCTGTGTTTTCACAGCTGTTCCATCACTGAAGAAATCCAGGTACTGTTCCTGTCCTCCTCTGTAAGATTTCTGTGTGGGGGAGTGGAAATTACCTTTCACATCCAACAAAATGACATTCACATATGTGTGGGTGTGGATAAGTGGGTATTTAAAGAAATGCCTGGAGCAGTGTTCCTTTGTCTGGGCTGAGTAACATCACGTCTTTTGGGGTTTTTTTTATTAGTTTAGAACTCTGCTCCAGTGTAATTTGCAAGCTTGGTGTACTGTGTTGTCTCTCAAAGCTGTTGGTATGTTTTTTTCCCTCCTTCCCAGTATCTTGCTTCCTTGGGAATACAGTCCTTGGTTCAGCAAAGAGCTTTTGCAGGAAAGGCTGCCAACAAACTAATGGATGCCTTGAAAGATTCTGATCTGCTGCATTGGAAGCACAGCCTGTCAGAGCTCATCGACATCAGCACAGCACAGAAAACAGCCATTTGGAGGTTATATGGCCGCAGGTATTGGGGCTGTGAGGAACCCCTGGCTGAGCTCACTCCACTTGTTAGCACATAATGCATTTATACAGGTGTAACAAGTGGCTGTGTCTCTGCAGTGCACTAAAATGAAGCAATCACACTGTGATTCAGTACAGGCTCTGCAGTTACTGCCATTTCCTTGTGTTCCCTTAAAACTCGTACTGAAGAAGAGATTGAGTTTCCATTTAGTAGTGGCAAATAGATAATAAATTTTTCCTTAGCCCCCCCTTTCAGCATCTCTTTGCTTAGGCTGTGTGCAGCTTTCAGTCTGTAGTACTTGATGTGCCTGCACATCCAGAGTCCCTGGATAGCAGTAGTTTTACAAGTTTTCCTTCTTCCCAAGGCCCCTGGCTCACCAGAAAATGCAGCCTGTTGTCATAACAAAACCATAGATTAAAACCAGTTGTTTGCTCCTTGAAGACTAAAAGCTATTTCTCTTGCACAAGCACCATGGCCCTTCAGCAAGCCCAGACCCTGCTGAGCATGAACAGCCTGGAGGCTGTAAATGTGGGTGTGCAGCAGAACAACACCGAGGCCTTTGCCGTGGTGCTGTGTCACCTGGCCGAGCTCCACGCCGAGCAGGTGAGTCTGGGGCTCCTTGCACCATGTGGTGAGAGGAGTGTGGGTGTTCTGACAGACAGTGCAAGACTTGACTTCTGTTATTTTCTGCCTTCAGTGTCTGCATTGTGGGCAGACACAATGCAGGGTGTTGGCCTGGCAGGTTCTGTCCCTGAGGTTGTGTTGAAAGGGAGGGGAGTGTTGCCCACCCCAGAACGTTCATCAGTGTGTTGTTCTGTGTTCCAGGGGTACTTTGCAGCTGCTTCTGAAATACTGAAACACCTGAAGGAAAGATTCCCTCCCAACAGTCAGCATGCACAGGTAGAATATTTGTACTCCAGCCTGTGAGTTATGTGACTATTAGTCAGTAGGATCTGAATCCCATTGCTCCTGAATTCTGCCCTCTGTGTGCCTTGGGCTATACATTTCTCATCTCCCTTGGCTCCTGTCCTCATGGGAGGCTGTGCAGCATCACCTTTTCTACAAAACCATGGAAAAGCTGCCCCTTTTTGTTTTCAGACTGGTGAGACATTTCTCCCACCACAGCCTCCTAAGATAAAGCTGTTTGAAAAGAAATTTCATTAACAGAGGAATATACATCTGCTTCCTGAGCACATACAGGAATTAAATGCTCTGCATTGATTTGGAGCTTCAAAGTTCTGTCTAATTAGTGCTACTTATTTTGATATATTACAATGCAGAAATAACTGATAGAATAGGCTACTGGCCTGGAGTTTGTGTGCCTTTGGAAAACACATTGCCACAGGAGTCTGCAGGACAGGATTTACATTGAGGTGTTCCAAGATCCCATTAAATATAGTCTGGTCCTTCTCTTTTTGCTACAGAACAAATCAGAAAATTAGTAATGATTCCAAAGACCTTTTTTACTTGAAATGCAGTCAGGTAGGTGAGCTCCAATATTGAGACATTAATCCAGACCTTAGTGTTTCTGTTGAGGACAGTAATGTGGTAAATCCTATAATTGGACAGTGGAGTTAGTGTGTCTAGACATAAATATCCACAGGGGAAAAGCAAAATAAATTCTGCTTGGGATGAGAAAATGAGCAGGCACAACTTTAACACTTGTTCCTGGGTGTGCTTTGTTTAGCTTTGGATGCTGTTTGATCAGAAAATACAGTTTGAGCGAGCCATGAACGATGGCAGGTACCACGTGGCAGATTCTCTTGTAGCAGGAATTACAGCACTCAACAGCATTGAAGGTGTGTACAGGTAAGGAATCACAAATCTTCACACTCCTGCAGGAGTGTCCCATGAAGATAGTGAAGAATTTGGCAGAGTGACTGTTGGCAGTCACATGTGCTTGTGTATTCTTCATTTTCCACAGCTGGTTACGGGTGTGCTGTCTGACCTGCAGTGCTTTATCCCCTTAGGGCATTCCCTACAACAATCATTTCTAGTTCTTTCTCTGGACATTTTAAGAAGTTGATGTTATCCAGAGCTGTAGATCTGTTGTGAGAACACTTCAAAATCTGCTGTGGTAGCTGTACTCAAACCTGACACAAAGCAGATTTTTATGTCAAATAGCTGGGGAAAGAGCTCAGGCATTGAGCAGCTTTCTCTGTGTCCTGGTTTTTATATCTCCAAATGGAACAATGTGATTTTTTTTCTCTCACCTTAATGGGTTCTTGTTTCTAAATGAGAGTGACATGTTAAAAATAGAGTTAAAAGTTGTTATTTGGTGAATACAAAAATTGTTAAAAGCAATTTCTTGTTGATTTTCAATGAGGCAAGACACATAAAGGCAGCCTGTTCCAGTCAGCCAGGAGATCATACTCAAGCTGTGGGACCTGATGCTTGTCCTTCTGGAATTGGACTGATCATGAATTCCCTGATCTTTAAATACCCTGCTCAGTGTCTGGTTCAGGGTGTTTGTTCCATCCCCTGCTGAGGTGCAGTTGGTCCTGACTCCCTGTCCCTGCATTCTCCTGTTGCTCTCTGTCCTTGTTACCTCAAGCCAATTTTAGCTGCTTTACCTCATACCTGTTTTTCTCACAGATAATGACTTGTGCTTTCTACCTTGCATATCCTCCCACTTCTGCAGCCTCTTTGGCCCTTGTTTTTGGCAATCCCTGGTTTCTATCTAAAGCTGTTTTATGAGTTTGATCCTTTCTGTCTGGGAGTTGTCCAGTTGGCACCAGAGGGATCTGGTTTTGCTCTGGCTGTGTGTGTACCAGGCGTGCACTCTGTCAGGCTGCCAGTCTGCAGTTACAAGAAAGAGAGGTCACAAAGGGAGACCTGCTTTACTGTGTTCTGAAGAGCAGAACTGTACCCAAAACACAGAAACACAACCAGTGATGTTTTCTTTCTACCACGGCAGAAAAGCCATTGTGTTGAAAGCCCAAAACCAAATGTCAGAGGCACACAAACTTCTGCAGAAATTGTTGGTCCACTGCCAGAAAACCAAGAACACTGAGATGGTGATTAGGTAAGAATGTCTCATTTTCAGAGTATTAAAGCCACTCCGCAGTGATGAGAATCAACCATTTCAATTTATCTGTGTTCAGACTTCACTAGTCTTCAGATTACCTGCTGTGAGTCTGAGATTACAGAATCATTTCAGTTATTAATCATGCTATGGAGAAATCCTCAAAATATTGTGGCATTGAGAACCTCCTTATTTTTAATATGTAAAACCCTGAGATCAGCTCGGTTGGTTAAAACTTGGTTGTAATAATGCCAAGGTCATGGGTTCAATCCCCTGTGTGGGCCATTTACTCTAGAGTTGGACTCGATGATCCTTGTGGGTCCCTTCCAACTGAGAACAGTCTGTGATTCTGTGATAAATTAAAAGGTGTTAAAGTTCCATGAAGATTTGTGGAAGAAGGAAACACTGCATCTAAAATAGGGAATAGAAATGTGAGTGTGGTTGTACCTTGGTGCAAACCTTCAGAGTAGTTACACTGTTATTTCACCTTTTGTATCTCTGTGGCATCTCCTCTTAAGAATGTAATTTAAGTTTATTGTACATGCAGTAATGCAATTAATAATAAACCCAGTGCTGTTATGGATGAAATAATTCCTTGGGCAACAAGTGGCCGTTTCCCAGCAGTGTTTGTGCTTCTTTGCCCCTGTTTTGTTAGGGTGCTGCTGTGCATAGCAGAGCTGTACTGGAGAGCCTCGTGCCACACCATCGCCCTGCCCGTGCTGCTGCAGGCCCTGGCCCTGGCCCGCCAGCACAGCCTGCAGTTCTTGGCCTCTGAGACTGTGCTCAACTTGGCCTTCTCCCAGGTAGGGCTGCTGGTGCTGCCACAGGGCTGCAGGGCAGCTTTTATTCCAGGGGTCTGGATGCCAGAACACTTTTGGAATTAAATGATTGATTCTCAAGAAGATTGATTCTCATACTGTAAATGTAAAAGCTTTCGAGGAAGTTAATAAAAGCTGAGTTTCATGTACAGTTACTGCATATAATTAAGCAGCATAAATTTGCCCTGCCTTAATTTCTTCAGTTATTTTTTATGCTGGTATTTTGGCTTTCTAGTAGCACAGGTTGGTTTGTGTATTAAGAATAATGCTGGTGATGTGTTCAGTTATGTCGTTTATTCTGACAGATGTGGCTGTCAACACTGACTGAGTGGAGAGGCCATTCCAAATAACAGCTCATTTCTGCTGACAACTTTAATCTAAAAGAGGATTGTGGGGGGAAAAGTTGGCAAAAAGAGTAACAATTGTCCTACACTCTTGTCTGTGGTACATTACGTTACTAGAAACAGATGTGACTTACCCTGCTCTTCTCTGAAGGAGCTGCCACATACCAGTGAATTCCAGTTGAACCAGCAAGTATTTCTCTTCCAGCTGATCCTTGGCATTCCTGAGCAAGCCCTGAATATCCTGCACATGGCAATAGAACCCATCTTGGCCCACGGAGCTGTCCTGGACAAAGGCTGTGCCATGTTCTTGGTGGCCAAGTGTCAAGTGGCTTCTGCAGCTTCCTACACTGCACAAAAGAAGATGGAAGGTAGTGTGGAGAGTAATTCTCACTGAAACTGTGCTCAGAAGTGCAAACCAGTGTAGATACTGGAGTCCTGCTACAGCATCAGTGGTAAAAAGTTCCAGTGATACAGCAGAGAGCATTATGTGGTTATCAGATACAGAATTAATTTGGAATTATTCACCAGTTGTTTATGCTGGAACCTTGTTTATCTGCATACTTTCACACCCATATTTTGCAGCAAAGGCTGAATAACAGAAACCAGCTAAAAGACCATGTTGCTAAGACACAAAAGGTTTTAAAAAGCTGAGGAATTTATAATTGGGCTCTTTAGAATTGAGTTGTTATTGTGATATTGTCTTAAACATGACTTTCCCCCCTTTGCCCACAGCCTTGGAATCTGCAGTCTCAAATCTAAATGAAGCCAAGACTTACTTTGCCAAAGTGGACTGCAAAGAGCAGCTCAGAGACATTCTCTACTTCCAAGCCAGGCTGTTCCACACCCTCGGCAAGACCCAGGAAAGGAACAAATGTGCCATGTTATTCCGGCAGTTGCACCAGGAACTGCCAGCACACGGTGTCCCCTTGATCAACTCCTTCAAGTGATGCATTTAAAGATGACATTTGTTTGTTTTCCTGGTTTCTTTTTTTTTTACAAACAACTTCATTATATTCAGTTACCCGTGTTTCAAAATAACTGCCAATAAATCATGGTGTGGCATTGAACAAACTTGTGTTCTGTTTGTAGTGACAAGGGAAAACGTCACCTTCAACCCATTTCACTTTTACTCTGTACTTGAAATTAAGATTTGAATGGGGTAAAAAGAGAAATGACCCTCTTGACTGTTATAAACATGCTCAGGGGAGTAGCAGTCATGATAAAGTAGAGTTCTGTTCTTGGTAGTGACATTTCAGAATCAATGCTGGCTTTATGAAGACTGGGCTACAAAAAGTAGTGGAAAATGTAGGCGAGGCTCCTTTGTGCTCCTTTGAAGTGGTGTGGATTGGGGAGTCTCATTTAAAACGTGTCCTTGCTTTGAAGCTGCCTACGCTGGCTGTTCATGCTGTAGAAGCAGATGGAGCTGCCAGGAGGGTTCAGTCAGAGGTGTAACTGCAAAGTCTCGATGCTGTTGTTACCTGTGTCCTTGTGCAGAGCGAGGCTGAGGAGAGCAGAGTGGGAAACAAAGCCCCAGCTTAGCTGAAATGTTTTTATTTTGTATGTTCTCAGTGCTGTGTATCATTCACCTGCTCTGCTTTTATGGGTGAATAGATGGAGATCACAACTGAAGGGACCTGCAAGAAACCAGGAGTGGGACTTTGGGCAGTGCCGTGGAGTGACAGGAAAAGTGGGAATGGCTTCACACTGACAGAGGGCAGGGTTAGATGGGATACTGGGAAGAAATTGTTCCCTGGGATGGGGGAGGCCCTGGCACAGGTGGTCCAGAGAAGTTGTGGCTCCTCCATCCCTGGAAGTGTCCAAGGCCAGGTTGGACGTGGCTTGCAGCAACCTGGGATAGTGGAAGGTGTCCCTGCCCAGAGCAGTGGACATGCTGGAACAAGCTGGTGGTCTTTAAGGTCCCTTCCAGCTCAAACCTTTCCCTGATTCTGTAACTGAACATCCAGTGTGCTGACATTGACTTCTAGCAATTAGATCCTCATTTTGGAAGAAAATTTCATGTTGGCAGTAGTGTGGGATTTCAGGGCAGACAGGATTGCACTTCTGTGAGTGTAAACCTTTCTCAGGTGAACCTTGGGGAGGAGGGTGCCAGTCCCCCTGTGACTGTAGAGAAGCTGAACATCATTTAACACCTGGAGACACCCTGCCTGGAAGCAACAGATTTAACTGTGCTATTGTCAGCAGTGAGAAAGCAAGACCAGACCTGAACCTGGGTCTGCTGGAGCTCTGCCAGGAAAGGAGGAAGAGAAGCTGTGGCTGAGACAAGGGTAGTCCAGTGTGAGTTTACACATCCTGTTAATTAGTGCTCCATTGTGGATGTTGGCAGATGATTAGGACCTTGATTTTAGAACAGTGACTGTTCCCAAAGGCAAAGAGGAACCCAGCTTTGTGGGAATGATGGTGGTGGTGGCAGCTCATTCCCCCTCACTTATGTTGTAATCATCTTTAAAATGTTTGGAGCACCTACTATGTTACAGCAAGTGCATAAACATGGTTTCTAAAGTGGTTTTCAAGATCCTGGTCAAAAAGCAGAGTTTATCAACAAAGCTGGCATGGAAAACCTGGCTCTACCCCAGGAGCTCTACCATGTCAAAGTGGTGCCCACAAACAAGTCTCAAAGCAAAAAGAGGAAGAGGGTTTGGCCAGCTGTGGCTTTCATATTTGCTCGGGACTGAAGCTGTTGTTTCATGAAAAGAGTCCATCAGAAAACCACAGGTGACCTCGGCACAGGAGTGGTGCTGGATGGGAATGTGCTGAAGAAGAAAAGCCAAATAATTGGCATGGACAAAGCCAGGGGGATGTTCCCCAAGGGTTAGTGCCAGGCGGGGTGTTAAAGGGTCCTGTCCCAGAGCTGCACCCTGAATGGGGGCTGTGTTTGATGGGGCAATGGCCTGGCAGTGGCCGCTGTGGCATTTCCAAACAACCGGTTTCCAAAGCTCCCCTTTAGGTGATGATTTGGGCAACGCGAAGGTTCGGGGGAGCTGGCACGGGTCACCCAGTTCCACCCAGCCGGGCCGGCGCTGCAGCGCGGTGTGGGCACAGGGCAGGAGGAGGACGGGGCAGGGGGATGTTGGGGCTCATGTCCCTCCGAGGCGGGACAGGGACCGCGGGGGCTCCGCGCTGCATCCCGCGGGGAGACGAGAAGGGGCAGCGTGGCCCGAGGAGGGAGAAACCGCTGCAATATAATAATTACAAATAAACAAAAGAACAAAACCCACCGCAAGAGCGGCTTGCGGCGGGTGGGCGGGCAGGATGAGGTGGCCGGGGGGGAAACCTGCCCTTCCCCGGGGCGGAGCGGGGCCTCCCTCCCTCCCTCCTTCCCTCGCTCCCTCCCTCCTTCCCTC